>CM017327.1:35137709-35187047 GCA_006937295.1 Carpinus fangiana | reverse complement strand
AGAAAATATCCCCAAACCCATTTAAAATAGTGTCAAGTGTATATAAATATTTAAAACGTTAGTCTAAATTAGTAAACTGTTATTACTAACCTTAAGAATTTAATATGCGTTTTAAATATTTATAAACACTTTCCACTATTTTAAATGAGCTAGAGAATCTCATGTGTTTGTAGACACTCTCTGCTAGGGTTTCATCTTTAGCATAGAGTGCCGTCAGAGCGGGAGGTTCTCCCCCACCTCCCCCTCATCCTCTTCTCCCCCCCCTCCTTCCCTAGCGCCCTACAGCTAGCCTATTTACTTGATATCCCTTGCTTTTTGGGTGTTTTCTTCCTCTCCCTCCCTCTCCTCCCTATTTCTGATTTTAGGTTTTTTGGAGGCCGATCTTCCACCCGTCTCCATCCGCCGCGCTTGTTGCTGGGTTGGGTTTGGCTCCGGTTCGTGTTGTCCCTGCCTGATTGATCGCCCGTTTCTAGTCCACCTTGATGCATGCTCCATCACCTTGCTACCCGGATCCGCCAATGCCCATCACTAGGGGTGGGCAAATTAACTAGTTACCAATTAACCGACTGATTACTGATATTAACCGAACTGATATAGCCGTAACCGATAGTTATCGGTTAAAAAATTTATACCAATAAGCTTATCGGTCGGTAATCGGTCGGTCAAGAATTTATTATTGATTAACCGATATGACTGATAAATATTTTTAATTTTTAATTATTTATAATTTTATACTTTTTACTCTTTTGATTTTTATTTTATAATATAAAAAACATGTAGTTGATCAATATAAAAAAAACATTCAATAAGCTATTTTAGCCATATATATATTTAGGCCTCTAAAATTACCAAAACAACTATTTTTTAATAAGTTATTTTAGGCTTTAGCCCAACAAAAAGTATTTGAACTTTCAAAACAACTAATTTTTGGCCCAATTAGCAACCAATAAAAAGTTAACAAAAACCGGTTTAACCGATTACCGATATGACCGATTAACCGATAGCTTATCGGTCGGTAATCGGTAACCCTATTAACCAGACCGATATGACTGATACCCAGCCCTACCCATCACACCTTTTGCACTAGATCCGTCTCTTTGGATGTGGTTTGATTTTGGTTCTCTCCGGCTTTTTATTTATTTATTTCGTTTCTAGTTCTTTTATTTCCTTTCCTTTATGTTTGTTTTTTGGCGTGTATTTTGGCGTGTTGTTTTTGTTGCCTTGCCTGTTTGTCACACTTTCTTGGTGATGCTTTTAGGGGATTCACTCAAACTCGATCCCCCTTAGTTTGTTTTGTGTGCGACGCTGATCTTCTCAATGCCCACTCTGCCGCCCACCGTCCACTGTCGAGTCTTTCCTTGTGTCCCCCCGAGATGAGCTCCAACGCCACCTTCCGTGTCGGTTTTCGACTAGCACGCGATCGGCTTCCTTCCAGCTGCCGTTACTTGCTTAGTGTGATTCTCTGTTTTTATTTCCTATTTTTTGACTTGTAATNTTTTATTTCCTTTCCTTTATGTTTGTCTTTTGGCGTGTATTTTGGCGTGTTGTTTTTGTTGCCTTGCCTGTTTGTCACACTTTCTTGGTGATGCTTTTAGGGGATTCACTCAAACTTGATCCCCCTTAGTTTGTTTTGTGTGCGACGCTGATCTTCTCAACGCCCACTCTGTCGCCCACCGTCCGCTGCCGGGTCTTTCCTTGTGTCCCCCCGAGATGAGCTCCAACGCCACCTTCCGTGTCGGTTTTCGACTAGCACGCGATCGGCTTCCTTCCAGCTGCCGTTACTTGCTTAGTGTGATTCTCTGTTTTTATTTCCTATTTTTTGACTTGTAATAAGGCTATGTCCCCTTTCGATCCACATGCGTGATGCCTTCTAGGTTATTTGCTATTGTCTAGACCTTTAGGTTGTGGATGTGAACGTTATCCTGGCTTTCGGGTCAAGGAGAAAGAGTTTCGATTGGAGGTTTGTCTACCATCAGTTCCGAGGAATAAGCACTACCTATGCATTAATTTGAATCTGTTTGGCATAAATCTATTTTTTAATATGTAGATTAGTCATATGTTAGTGGATTGGTTTTGAGTTTGGAATATAATACATCATGTGTGACGCTTGTAACCTCTTAGCTTTGGCTATGGTTGCTTGTATGAGCTTTATCCTCATGATTTCTATGAATGAGACTGATATGGATTCCGTTTCAAAAAAAGAAAAAAAGAAAAAAGAGCTAGAGAATATTTCCTCCATACGGCGGAAATTTCTGTCAAAAAAAAAAAAAGAAAAAAAAAAAACTTCTAATTGTTGACAAACCCTAATTAGAAATTTAAATTGATCTTGATAAAGAAGATTATATTGTTACCATTTATGAAGGGCGAAGGGAGTACTACCTAGTGATATATATATTTTGACATGCCTACACAAAAGGAGGGAGAGAGATTCGAACTAGTGATCTCTATTTCATTAGGTGTAGTTCCAACCGATTGAGCTATTTCTTGAAGACACTACTTAGTGATATTAATTACAAATCTGGTGCCATTTTTTTTTTAAAAGGAATTCCAAATCTGGCACTTTTGTCTGTAGATCAGACTAGGTTCAAATTCAAAGCAATGCGGACTTCTACCTTTTTACTGTGATCATGACAGTGTTAGAAATATTCAGAATTGTTTCCTTGTCTGCTTTATATGATTTTACTGTGATAGTTTGTCATTCATCACCAAATCAGATACTAATTAACTTATTTTATTGTAAGCTGGTTTGAATTTATTGGGTAAGATTTTGAATTAATGTTCGTAATCTATTTCATATTATGATCGGTCTCATTTCAACTATATATTAGATAGGCCAGATTTGTGCTTACAATTAGAACATAGAATTCCAAATCTCATATTCTCTAAATTATTTTAACTCGTGGGATTAGGCCGTCACATAATGTTTCATTCACGCTTTGTAGTTGCGTTTATTCTATCCAATTATCTTATAGGGCTTTGGTTATAGCTGTTGCTACTAGCAATTGTGGGATTACCGTTGAGTTAATTTCACAAGACTCTCCTAAATCTCCCTTCTACGATGCTAGTTACTAGTTAGTCAAAATCCAAAAGAGCGTTTTAACGCATTTTCTCGGAGTCGAATGAGGAAAGTCCCATCCAAATGCCCTCCAATTAATCAGAAGTAAGTGCACACCAAGTTCAAAATCTCCTCAAGCTCTATATGATACAGGTAATTAAAACACTGTTATAATTTTATGGATATCTTTTCTTTTTATTTATATTTTGTCAACACTAATTTGATGCTAGTTACTACTATGATGGTAATTAGAGAGCGTTGTCATATATGGAATAACTAATTAGTCTAATTTCAAAAGTGAAGAACCTAAATCATAAGTCAGAAGATTAAGGCAAAAGAAAATCAATAAAAGTCGCATCATTTATGGAGTGACAAAAAAGAAAATAAGTCAGAAAATCAGCAAAAATATATTGGAAAATCTTGTTGAACAAATGAATGAGATAATTCCTCTCTGAATGACAGGTATCTAAGGCCCATTATATAGACCCACTAGAACATGGATTCTGCTTCATAGATTCATCATGGCAGTTGAAGCCCACAAACAAAACAATAACATTCAACGTTTGACCGACAAGTTTGTTCCATTTGGTAATGATAATTTTAAAAATTTAATTAAGGATTTAATAAAATTTCAGCTTGGTATATAAAAAAATATTTATCATATTTAAGAGGCCTACCTAAAATATTTTTGGCGGGAAAACATAAATTAAGCGAACCAATTGTCTCTTTCTTTACTTTACTTCATTTTAAATGAAATTTTTTGACGCTGGGAATAGTCAATTTATATAATATCTTTTAATTAATTTTAATTAATCAGGATCAATTTTAATAATATTCAAAGTACGCCAAATTGCTACCGTGCGGAGAAAACGTGAAGCAATTTGGGATTTTTCACCGTGGGAGCGTGCTTTACCCAATAATCGCACTTGTCGCAGGTGGCAACCCATGCGGACCATGCGAGACGAGCGCACGTGGTTGTGTCGGAAAAAAATCTGACATTTTCGCCCTTTTTTTGTATTTTCTTACTTTTTCAAAGTAACCGCCGGGGGGAAATCGATAAAGGTGGGACCAATTTCCGAACTTGTCACCCATACGTCATCTAAATCTTTACAACCAGTAAAAAATATGGCCAAAAAATCTTATGTACAAAAAAAAGATGAATGATTGGTATTTTTTTTTTTTTTTTTTTACTTTTTTATTATTTTTACAAAATATCTCTAAACTCAAAAGTTTAAATACCAAATTGATTCAAAACTTTTAGTGTTTTTCCTGAACTTTCTTTTTTAATGAGAATCTTTCATAATTCATTAATAAAAAATCAAGAGCATAACATCCGGTACATCGTAAAGCATACAATTTTGATAAAATATAGTCAAATGTTATAAATTTACAAAATCATAAATACAATAAGATCAAATCTTATTTAACCCATGTACAACTTTAATTATTTTAGATAGACTAAATCTAAGACATTAAATAGCTCAAATTCTCAAAACTTATTTTTGGATCATGAGAAAATAATCTCTCGCATCGATCTAATCCTCATCAGCCCAAAGGTTATGATTCAACTCACGCCCTCAGCTAGGATAAAAAAACAAAAAATAAATGAAAGCAAAAAATCAAAAACAACAAAATCCCACCAGAAGCAACATCTAAAAAGCATATCATAGACGTCACAGGAAGACAAGACTTGGCTCGTGAAAACTATGTATTGGTGAGTGTGAAACACACTCTGGCACGCGAGACTCCAAAACGGACATCGGAGGAGACTACAAAGAAGCATTGCTATCAAGGGGAGGAAGACAGAAAGGAAACGGGAGAGGAGGAAAAAACAGCGAAACGGGTCTTCCCTCCTTTGTGTTTTTCCCTTTTTCCCAAACTTTTTTAGTTGTTCACACAATGCAGAATAGTTTATATCAAAACGATTGTGATATAAAATCTTTTTCATCATTTAGGATCAAAGTTTACGATTTTTTTTTTTTTTTGGTTTAATTATTCTGCTTTATTTGGGCTTCAAAAGAAGAAAACAATTCGGGAGAGCTTGGTGTGTAATTGAGTAATCTTGCAATTAGAAAAGAAAAGAAAACTCAAACAGGCAACCGCAAAAAGGAAAAGTAAAGTTAAAAAAAAAAACTTGGCAATTATGAGAAAAGATCCAAAGATGCCTTTCATAAGTACATACTGTTTATTTTATTAAATTTTCTTTCATAAAAAAATCTGAATATAAATTTGGGTTATTTATGTAACCAAAAGATGTAAAATATTATTTTTTTTTTTCTGAGAGACTTTAATTAAAATAGGCAATTATTAATTGAGTGGGGGATATTTTAAGAGTGGAGTGGGCGATCGAGGATTACAGTCAATGGGGTTTGATCAGGTGCGTTTGAAGTGTGAAACCCGAAAATGGATTTGCACGCGAGCCAACGTGGCAAAGAGATTAAATTATTAAAAATTATTTGGAGCCAGACGCGCCCATCATAACGCGCGTGCCTATTTTGCCCACACTCCCCTCAGACAAAACGGAAACTCCGGGACCCAAAAATCTCCCACCAGCCTGATGCTGAAATGATCATTCATCAAAACATAGCACACTCCCCATACGCTACGATCTGATTGATTGACTCTTTTGTCCACCTCGTCACGCTTATCCTTCCTCCCCCCCACCGTAACCACTGATATTCTCTTCCGTACACAACCACTCCCATCCTCATTCTCGCCTTATATACAATAAAATCCCATCAATCAAGGATGAATATATATATATATATAAAATTATAAATAAGGGGTTTTAAATTCGTTTTAGGAAGACATGGGTGTTAAGGGTTGTAAATAATAAATTTTTGATTCTTTTGTTTGAATTAGTAGGAGTCGAAATTTTGACTCTACTTTATAACCCCATTTTCCTTATTTCAATAAAATAAATAAATAGAGTTCCTTGCAGATGGGCTTTGGTTTAGTTTGAACAATTTTTTTATGCTAAGTTATTAAAAGCCAAATTATTATTATTATTTTTTTAGAAAGAAATAATGATTAATCTAATAGTCTAGCCACAGCTCAATATGACATATAATAAGTACAAAAATTAACACTTCTATTAATTTTTTTAGCTTAAAACGAATTCGACTAATATTATGAAAAAATTAAACAAGTTGAGGAAAATCCAAGTAAAAATCTCATAACGGATAAGCGCAGCTTACATACTCAAATCCTATTAGTTATCACAAAGATTTTCCTCCAATCATAGTTTAAAGAACATCCTCTATCCTTATTATCAAATTCTACAGGAATGGGAGGGGGTGGGGGGAGGGCCGGAGGCATTGGATCACCACCACCGTCTCTGGTCCATCAATCAAAATCAAGCACAGTTTGAAGAGTGGCGTTGGCGTCCAAATTAAAAACCCATCACCACCGTAACTCAGATTTTAGATTTTTCAGTAAATTTAATTATATGTACTGCTTAAATAAATAAAATGGTTGAAAATCTCTGTCTAATCCTTTCGAACGATGGCGACGATGGGTCCACCGGGATAGATAATCAAGGGTCAAAATCATAAATGTTCAAACTTTCATGGTTCCAGTAGTTTTCTCTGTCCGCTACCCAGTAGTAAGACCCCACTCTCTGATTCGTAACTGACACTTCTTCCGACAAGCTGAAAAGCAACAAAATAAATAAAGTGATTTTAGAAAAAGAAAAATCTGCATTATTACTTCTCGTACTCGAGTCTTTTTCAGACACATAATACATACTACTACATTACATACACACTTGTTGAGAGAGTGGAGCGGCAGAGGAAGAGGTAGAGGTTGGAGATAGATATATATAAACCCGGTTTGGGTTCACAAGCTGAGGCACACACAGGCTTTTTGGTGGGTTTTGGAAGCTCAGAACTATAGAGTGGAGAATGGAGGAGAGGCCAGAGACGGAGTTGATATCGATACCGGCGACGCCGAGAGCGTCGACGCCGGAGATACAGACGCCGACGGGGCAGAGGTCGCCGAGGCCGGCGTCTAACAGGGAGGGGAAGACCTCGACGGCTTGGACTCCGACGTCGTTTATATCCCCTCGGTTTCTGAGCCCCATTGGGACGCCGATGAAGAGGGTGCTGATTAACATGAAGGGTTACTTGGAGGAGGTGGGTCACCTCACGAAGCTCAACCCTCAGGACGCTTGGCTTCCCATCACCGAGTCCCGCAATGGGAACGCTCACTACGCTGCGTTTCACAACCTCAATGCCGGGGTTGGCTTCCAGGCCCTGGTTTTGCCCGTTGCCTTTGCCTTTCTCGGCTGGTATGTGTGTGTGTGTTTCGTTCACATGCTTAATTAGATTGTGGCGGGTTTATTGGTGACTGTTAATCTGTTGTCTAGGTTGCTTGTAGCGTTGTGATTTCTGAAGTGCCTGCCATTGCACGTCTCACTGAGATACGCATTTATGAATTCTCAGTTCCTTCCCTAATGCCATTTTCTCTATCTTCTACTTCATGCATTTAGTTTCAGAAAAGGGTCTGTTTCGGTGTCTTACTTTATGCGCTTTACTTTGGATTTGTACCGTGTATACACAAGTTTCTTTCCCAAACAGTCAAATGTATCATTCCTTTAGTCACTTGAATTTGACTAAAGGTACTGGGCAAGCCTTTTTTTTTTTTTTTTTTTTCTCTTTCGTTAAAGTTCCTAATAGAAATAGATTTAGTTTGAACAGAAGTAGAAGAAGAATGAAACATCCTTGAGGCAAGTCATTTCTGGGTCCATTCATCTTTTGCTTTTTCCACTAGTAAAATTATTCTAGAGAGAAAAAGGCATCTCTTGTACCGGGCCACCCATAATTGTGTTCCTCCTTTTGTGATTATAACTGAGGGCCCTTTATACTTGATTATTGCTTTTTTCTTTTTCATAATATCCATTTCAAATCACCGCAAACAGTAAAGTATATCACTTTGCTAAGGTATATTGTGCAGCCTTTACTAGTATGCCTGGTTTTCTTCTGTTTCCTCGAAATTAATTTGTTGATTTTTCTTTAACAAATAAATGTCTTCAAATTTTGTATGGCTACTGGCCCCCTATAGATTGGTGAGACCCATCTAAGTCAAAAGGGAAGATTACTAAGTGGAAGAAAAAAAAAAGTAATTTGGTGAAAAAATTGCAGATAGCTTGTTGTTATGTATCTGATGTGCTTTCTTGAAAATTTTATGAATATTAAAGTAAGTGTTTGTCACGGTGCTCAAAGGAAGAAATATATCTCGATTTGACTTGGATTGCCTTCTTTAATATTTCCATAGGAGTTGGGGAATACTTTCTTTGACCATAGCCTACTGTTGGCAACTCTATACTCTGTGGGTTCTAGTTCAGCTACATGAGGCAGTTCCAGGAAAGCGGTACAACAGATATGTGGAGCTTGCAGAAGCAGCATTTGGTGAGGATGCATTCCAACATAACATTTTTCTTTTGTTAAAAAGCTTAATGTCTAATTCCCACGATTCTGGAAGATGGTTACCATGATCTCTAAAACTAAATAGCAAGGAGTTGATGACGATTGTAACTTTCAAATTATTTGGAACCAAGATCTTACTACATTTCTTAATGCATCTAAATTATAGTAGTAATATGAGAATAGTAATTAGTATACAAGAGGTTTACTAGTTCTTTCCGTGCATGACATCTATTGATGTTCTTCTTCCTTGTGCAGGGGAAAGATTGGGTGTCTGGCTTGCTCTCTTCCCGACTGTTTATTTATCAGCTGGAACGGCAACAGCTTTGATTCTTATAGGAGGGGAGACCATGAAACTATTTTTTCAGATAGTTTGCGGGCCCCTCTGTTCATCGAACCCCCTTACAACAGTAGAGTGGTATCTGGTGTTTACTTCTCTATGCATTGTTCTATCTCAGCTCCCAAACCTCAATTCGATTGCTGGACTTTCTCTCATAGGGGCTGTAACCGCCATCACTTACTCCACCATGGTGTGGGTCCTCTCCGTGAGCCAACAAAGGCCACCGACAATATCTTATGAACCCCTTTCGTTGCCATCCTTCAACGCTTCTGTCTTTTCAGTCTTGAACGCGCTCGGAATTATAGCCTTTGCATTTAGAGGACACAATCTGGTTTTAGAGATCCAGGTATGCACATTGTGAGTTCTTAAGTGATAATGTTTACTCTTACTGTAGGGGCAACAACCAAAATCATTAGCTACAGTTGTGTCAACTTGGTCATCTAATGGAGTTCATTTGACCTCTTTTTCAGGCAACTATGCCATCGACATTTAAGCACCCAGCTCATGTTCCTATGTGGAGAGGAGCCAAAGTTGCCTACTTCTTTATTGCCATGTGCTTGTTCCCTGTTTCCATTGGAGGCTATTGGGCTTACGGAAATCTTGTAAGCGTACTAACTGGCACTAGTCTTTCGTTCTCATCCATTCAAAAATCAATGATGATTTCCAAGTATCATTATCAAATGCCTTCAAAAACTATGCATACAGTGTTTGTGCTTGTACATTTTCAAACTGATCAAAAAATTTGTTGACATTTTAGCAATGATGAAGATGCTACTTCATCCGTACTTGATCCATGACTTTATCCAAGATGTTTTCCTTCCTATATATTTATAGTCATATGGATACTAATTTACGCGACCAAATTCATCAGGCCTTTTGTTTTTCTAACATTTTTCAGAATCATTTACGTATGGATATCACTGCATCATGCACACATTAACACACTGATTCTTGTTTCAGATGCCTTCAGGAGGGATGCTTAATGCCTTGTATGCATTTCACAGTCACGACATTCCAAGAGGACTTCTTGCAATGACTTTTCTGCTAGTTGTGTTCAACTGTTTGAGCAGTTTCCAGATATACTCCATGCCTGTTTTTGACAGCTTCGAAGCCAGCTACACGAGCCGAACCAACCGCCCCTGCTCAATTTGGGTCAGGTCTGGTTTTCGTGTATTTTATGGATTTGTCAACTTCTTCATAGGGGTGGCACTCCCTTTCCTCTCCAGTCTTGCTGGTCTGTTAGGAGGACTCACTCTTCCAGTCACATTTGCTTACCCTTGCTTCATGTGGGTTCTCATAAAGAAGCCTACAAAATACAGCTTCAATTGGTACTTCAATTGGATCCTTGGCTGGTTAGGGATTGCTTTTAGCTTGGCCTTTTCCATTGGAGGAATCTGGAGCATGGTTAACAATGGACTTAAGTTGAAATTCTTCAAGCCCAACTAAGATTTAGGCAAATAAAGCTTAATGGGGGGGGGGGGGGGGGGGGGAGCTTTGGAGTTCTTCAGAGTTAATGTAATGTTGGAATTATATTATGTTGTTTTATATACAGTATAATTGTCATGTAAGAACCTCTTCCCTGTGGCTTACTTATATATAGTAGTAAACTGTCGTCTTGTTGAATTCATTCTTAAGTCTCAAATCTTCCAATCTAATATTAGAATCTTGATGCCCAATCTGGTTCCTTACTCTGCTGGCTTGGCCTTGCAACTCAAATTTGAATCTTAAATTTAAAAAACCGATTGAAATTTGTAGCCGAGTCAAGTGTACATGTTATGGAATTTTGAATTTGCAGAAAGCTAGCTTTTGTCTTAGCAAGCACTTGAGTTGAAACTACGGCTATGTTTGTGAAGAGAACAGACCCAATTGGTGGCTGGATCCACCTCATTTTCAAAAAAATTATCTTAAAATTAACCATAGCATTCTTACTTTTTACATAAAATCAATCAGTTTTATCACTATCCAAATAAAAAACATTCTTACTTTTTTCTCTCTTATCAATCAAATTTATTACAGTACCGTTCTACTTCTAAATCTCATTTCATTGCCAAACATAGCATACAATTTGGATAACCTAAGTAGTTCTTATGTCTTGGTGGCCTCTCAAATCCATGGCTTCTAGAAAAATAGGCTTGGACAAAAAAGTTAGCTGGAGCAGTAAAGACACACAACATTCAATTCAACTCTGTTGTATGTAAAAATTTGAATAATCTATCTGGGGCTGCCGTCTTCGTTGAAATCAAGTGTTTGCTCCATCCTGTTTCGGAGTAAGTGCGTGTTTGGTGGCATGGGGGGGGACCAACATCACTTCATAAATCATGTGTTTGCCTTACTTGCAGCGAAAAAGCCATTGAATATCATAAGTAAAAAACAAGAAAAGAAACAGTAAAAATAAGAAGAATGAATTTATATATATATCATGAAGCAGGGGACACCCTCTTTTGTCTTTAAGAAGTGGATAAAGCTTTTCGAAGGGGGGGGGGGGGGGNGGGGGGGGGGGGGCTGTGTAAGTAAACACCAACGAACATGCATGCATAGTCATTGTATATAATTAGGCACAGGACGAACCATCACCCCCCCCGTCACATGGTCGGTGGCCTGTCAGCCATGGTTACCTTTTTCTTGATGAAAACAAGCAACGTTGTCAACCAAGACTTGACCACTATTCACCTTTTTTTAAGAAACTTCGCGCACCATTCCGAAAATGTATTAAAAAACATTATTAACCTTTTTCCTTTTTTTAAAATTTGTTTGAAAAGTTTAAAAGTTAAATTCAATTTAGCGCATTTATAAGATTTTTTTTTACTGTCTTGTTCGAGGTTTTTACATTCAGCTATTTATTTTAAAAGATTTATTTGCACAAAGGATGAATACTGGAAAGAAGTAGACAAATATTCAAGTGCTAACAAAATATTAATGAGATTTAGTGATGCGAGTAATTCTCAGCTTCTTAATACTTGCTTTGAGACCCTTAACCACCGCCACGTACGGGTGGTGACATTGAACTTTTAATGTAGTAACCATCGACCTAGTAAGATTAGTACATCATGTGAAGGAACCTGGGGTTCATTGGACCGCCACCTTTGTTGCTGCTCCTTAATATATAGAAGATTCAAATAAAACAATTGGTCTGCATAAGTGAAATCAAGTGGGGCTAATTTCTGAACACGTCTAATTGATGATTAATCAGTGAACAAATTAGACATAATCCGAAGGCCAAAGCCTAGACATTACTCTCTAAGATTCGTATTCCGCCAACTGTTCGATATAATATTGCACGCAGAACCTTTGACATTTTTTGGAACTGGAAGCTCAGATTTCATGCATTACCCACACTGTCCTGCCAAACCAGTGAAAGAGAAGAAAAAAATAAAGGAAGGATTTTTTTATTTCTCAAACTAGATACTGTGTAGTACTAAAAGGAAAGATCCCCAAAAGATGTTCATGTCCTTGTCCATTTTTTTTCAAACGATTTATCCAATACAGAAGTAAAAAGATTTACAGAGCCATCAAAGAGAAGCACCCTACCTGAAGTAGGATCGCTTTCAAACTAGTCATGTCTATGTAACCTATACCAGTCTATATCCACCAAACACTGACCCACAAAAGAAGGCAACTTTGACACAGAACTTCCAAAACCACCAAAACCAAAAACCAAAACAGAGAGTAACCGAAAGCAGAGTGAGGATGGCAAAACCATCATCACTCCAAACCCTGGGATGGTGTTGAAATCGCAAGGTCTGTGGAAGCAAAGGAGTCCCCACCATCAGCACCGTTCATCTGCCACGTGTCGTACCCTGAAGAAGCCACGGAAGGACCTCCATTGCCGGCACCGCCAAAGTCACCGACTTCAGGGAATGTCCAGACCCCTCTGCCCAACCCGAACCCACTCATCTCGTCGAACCCGGGTATGGTCCCCAGTCCATACCCACTCAGCCCCAAGAACCCCTGACCCTGCGAGCTCACCATGAAGTTGAAGCCTCCACCCATCGCCGTATTCTCATTCAGTCCCACATCATGCGAGACCATATCGCCGGGAGGCAAAACCGGAATGGGGTTGGCGGGTACGGCCTCGTTGGAGACGGTGGAGGAAGAAGACGACGACGAGGAAGACGAAGAATTAGTGGTAGCGCGAGTGCGCTTGGTGGTGGTGTTCTTGCGGGTACCGCCACCGAAGGGCACGTTGCGAAGAGTGCCGCCCTGAGTCCAGTAGCGGCGGCAGGACTTGCAGAAGTGGCGGGGCTGGGAGAGATTGTAGTTGTTGTAGTAGCAGAACTTGGTGGAGAGGGAGTCGCAGCGCGGGCAAGGGAGGGGTTGGGTCTGCTGCGGGTGAGGGTGGCCCAGGCTCTGCTGCACCCTCACAGCCTTGGCCTCCGCTGTATCAGATGGCATGTTTGTCTCTGGGGATCGGTAAAGAAAGGCGAGGAATGTGGAAGAAAAAGACAAAGGGTGGGTAGAGAGAAGACCGAAGAATGAAAAGGGTGCACAAACAAAGGGCGAGGAGATGCCTTGGAAGAAGTGGGTGGGGTTTTATATCCAGAGAGAGAGAGAGACAGCAGACAGCGTATGTGCAAAGTCTTAAAACGTGAAGAGAGGGTTATACGGTTACAGGCAGCTGAGGCCAACAGGGTGTGAAATTTCGAGAGTCTCTTGTGAAGACACTGCACAGTAAACAGTCCGAGTCGTGGCTCGGCTGGTTGGCTTCTCTGCACACTGCATAGTTTTAGCCTTTATATGGACTCTATGATCAACTTTTAGCTTCAGCTTACTTGGCTAGCAAGTTAATATAATGCTACACTCCTTTAACCAATGGGTTCTATCATTTAAATATTCTTGGGTTATACTTGCTCCCCGAACACAGAGAAATTAATAATAATAAAAAAAGGTATATAGAGAATATCATTTAAAAAAAAAAAAAAAAAAATCCCTAATGTCAATTTAATGACTATATGTGCATATGCTATAGTATATGACACCAAGAATTTGAGCTTTCAATTCACAACACCCTAGAAAAGTGGCTTACAAGTTAAAAAGAATGTGCTAGCCACCGGAGTGGCTGAACCACCCGTAGTCTTAAAATAACGTAGGCCAATGCAATACTGTAATTATTGCACCGGATCTAAATACAATATATTAACCCTATTGCACATAATCAAGGTCTCCCTAGAAAGGGTCAAAGAATGATGACCAATGCACTCTAATAGGTTGAATATGATAAATATTAGTAAAAGTTATAAAATAGGTTGTAGATATCATAATTAATTATCAAACATGGACTCATTAACATGAATTACTAAAAAGTAGTTTACCTAGATAATGAAAGCTTTTGTTACTCCATTAAAAAATGGTCAAACAAGTTAAGTAAGATAATTAACCTTGGTGTTTTTTTTTTTTTATTTAAGGAGGATAGATAGAAATTTCTTTTGTCCGAACATGTCTCAATCGTGGCTGAGGATCCATAGTTGAATGGATGCAATGAATTTGATGATTTGGTTGGTAAGCTAGAAGAGACGGTGAGTCGGCATTACGAGGCACGGTAAGAGATAGGTTGAGTTGGGAATTTGGGGGTGGAAGAGGGCCGACAGAATGATGGATGTTGGGCAGCGTGGGGAGCAATAATTGGGTTTGCCTGCTGCTTCTGTGGCTGAGTGGCCAACACCTCTCCTCTGCATCAAAGATTCCTCCATCTCTCTCTCTCTCATTCACTTCGTACCACTCACTGACTTGCCTGTGCCGGATTTCTCGGCTGCCGTGATCTCTGCTCCTTTGATTGAGCGTCTCTTTTTTGTTCACATCTCTCTTCTTAAACCAATAACATACTCCTGCACACCTCACCTCTGTAATATATTGGGGGTATGGTGGGGCTGTTTGGCATTAGACTTTGTTTGTCTAGTGGCATGAAATTGTAGTATGNCTGTGGCTGAGTGGCCAACACCTCTCCTCTGCATCAAAGATTCCTCCATCTCTCTCTCTCTCATTCACTTCGTACCACTCACTGACTTGCCTGTGCCGGATTTCTCGGCTGCCGTGATCTCTGCTCCTTTGATTGAGCGTCTCTTTTTTGTTCACATCTCTCTTCTTAAACCAATAACATACTCCTGCACACCTCACCTCTGTAATATATTGGGGTATGGTGGGGCTGTTTGGCATTAGACTTTGTTTGTCTAGTGGCATGAAATTGTAGTATGATTTGATGTAATTTTTTTTTTTAAAAAAAAATGTTTAATATAAAAAATAAAAATAAAATTGGAAAAAATTTACTTTTATCTTTAAAGTTTCTAAAGTTTTTTAATTTAAATCCCACTATTTCAAAATAAGTAATGTACTCCTTTGATATTTTAAAAATTTTTAATTCAGACATTTTGTTACTAATTTTCGTCAAATTAAACGAAAATCTATGAAATTACGTAATTACCCTCAATGCTTTTTTTTTTTTGTTTTAAAAAAAAAAATCCGTCCAATTAGATGAAAATTAGTAATAGTGGGTCTGAATTGAAATTTTTTGAAACATTAGGAGGGTATATTGTCAATTTTTAAACATTAGCGTTTGAATTTAAAACTCCTTAAATTTTAGGGGGTTAAGTGAATTTTTTTCCAGAAAATTGTTTTTGTAGTAATTTTTGTATTTAAATAGTATTAAAAGATGATTGATGTGATGTAAAAAATAAGAATTGTGTGAGTTAAATTTTGAGATGAATAATATGAATATGTTCTTAAATGTGTTTTTTCTTTTATTTTTTTTCATAAAAGCTTTTATATTTTTATGAGTAATTTATGCTTTGAATTATTTGTTAATTTTTTTTAATTTTAAAATACAAAATTCTAACAAACATAACAAAGGGCTAAAACATACTTTATCTTATATTTCTCTAATTTACTATGCGTGTGTAAACGGGATTGATAAATTTCTATATCACAGGCAATATAGGCAACATGAGCCGGACTGGGGGTGGATTGCCTATAGGGGGTGGTCCACCCCAAGGGGCAAAATGTGGGTGGTCGAAATGGCCCCCAAATGGCCAATGGGGTGGCTCGGCCACTCCCAAATGGCTGGATTGGGGGTGGCTGTAGCCAACCCCATTTTTTTTTCCCTTGATTTTGGTTTATGGAATTGAAGTCATTTTTGGAGTTTCTTAAAACAGAGGCAATTTTGGAAATTTTAGACCAAAAAACGCACATGCTACCGACATGAGCAATTTTTTTGTCAAATTGGACGTAAATAGTTAATAGAGTTGCTACATTGCAAATTTTTAAATATTTAAGATCAAATTGCAGATTATATAAAACTTTCGAGAGTAAAGTGTAATTTTTCTCATTATTCTTTCTATTAAGAGCATTCACACTTGGCTAGAAATGTGATGCAAATTTGAGATGGTTCACAAAAAAAAATATATATCTTTAAAAGATTTATAAACATTACTATTGTATTTTGGATGAGTCAGTATTAAATTTTAATTCAACAATAATTTTAAAAGGTACGTCATTAATAACATTTTCTCTTGTCAAATAGACAAAATACCACCATAATTCTTTTTAGCTAAAATAAAACAAAACATTAATCAGGATGCAAATATACTAAATATATATATATATATATTTGTATATACCATTATTAATCTCTTGTTTAAAGGCTGTCGAGCCCACAATCGGTCATCCTACATGCCCCCCGGACTTATCGTACTCATGACCTGACGCCTCTATCAACACGGACTCAAATGGGTCCCAGTTTTGAAAGTTTGACCAGATATAACACGTGTCCAACTATGACGGGTCCTGCCCGAATTAGCCTGGGCACGAGGGTTTTCAGAGTCCAAGCCGTCAGCTCCGGCAACAACTACCCATTGAAACCACAGAGTCCCAGATTTCTATCTTTATTCGTCACTTTCAACGTAAGTAGTGTGAACACGACACACTTCAAAAATTTGGACCGGTTTTGAAGCAAACTACAATGGACCGACCAGTCCATTTCTGGTGTTGATGTGCCCACTGCATAGCGTCTAACCCATGTTAATAAAGATCCTTACATAATCAACCTGATTAAATCATTTCAGATGTTTGATTTTCCGTCGTTGCTTAGAAAATTGACAAATGCTATGCATTAATGACTGACAGTAAAAGTTAATAACTAATTTTTCTACCGAAGAAGAGAGAAAATTCATGGAGGCAGTGTGAATGCTCTGACAAAGCTGAGTCATCTTAGCCAGTAAAATGCAGGTTGTAGGATGAACAGAATGGGGAAGAAGGTGAAATAGTCAAACGGCACCTGCTGCATGAGTAGGCAGTTTTTCAACGTAACGTGATGGTACTCCGCATTAGTTTCAGATTGGAGGATTCAACGAAACTTCTCAATTCCATTGTCAGGGTTTGAAACTTGGCTTGGAAGCCATTTTCTTTGCAGAAAAGTCCAAACGAATGGCTGTACTTGAGTGAGACGGATGTGTACCTGGAATTGGATGCTTTCTACCTTCAAAACGTTACCTTAAAAACCCTAATAATTGATATTAATTTTGTGCCTTTTATTACAATATATAGATGATTAAAGGCAGTGAAATCACAGGCAGCATGGGGGTGTTTAGCCTATGATCAATTTCTGGGTTTCAGAATCGCTTGCAAGGGATGAAGTTTTTGAGAAGTGAGCTTAACAGTATCCACATTCTCTGCTTCCCCGTCTTTGAGCCTGCACTCAAACTCCTGCACTAATCTACCAATTGATGTGCATGATATCAACGATGTCTGGAGAGAACCTGCACATGCTCTCCTTCCAGCTCCGAATGCCATTGTCTTTTGCAAATCCAACTGATCATATTTCTCGTCAAGAAACCTCTCCGGCTTCCACTCTTCAGGGTTTTCCCATTGTTTCTTGTCCATGTTACACCCGTATATGTTTATAGCAATCTGTGCAACAATTAATGTCTGACAAAGTCAAAAAATTTTGCTCGCAATTAACATAAAGACTACATTTCAAACATGAAAAACAAGAAAATTATGGATCGACCTCGCTTCCAGCAGGAACATGGAACCCTCCTAACTGGGTATCTTCGTGTGCATATCGCAAAGGTATTACTGGAACTGGACTGTGCCTCCTCAGAGTTTCATGGAAAACAGCATTCAAGTATGGAAGCTGAGACAAGTGTTCCTCTGTAATCTTGTCACACCCACAAACGTTTTCGATTTCTCGGTACAGACGATCCTGTTACAAGAAGGAATCAGTATCGGATGGTTTGGATCATTGGCAAGGAGATGCACATTTGTGATTGAAATAACATGCCTGCCGGTTTGGATCTTTGGCAAGTTCATACACTGCCCATTCTGTTGTAACCAAAGTAGTATCTGCTGTCTCTATGATTACCTCCCAAACCAACATGGTAATTTGTTCATTCGTTAATGTTTTTGCCTCGGTTAATAAGTAGTCAAGATAGCAATTTAAGTCCTGTTTCAAATCATTGGGATTTGGGAAGTTACTTACAATGATGAACATCGAGAGATTTCAAAGTAATTTAATAAAAAAAAAACATATGTAGTTACCTCTCCTGAAGCTATGCGCTCCTTCTGCTCCTTGATCAGGGCATTCATCACCATCTGCCTGCGGAAAGCTGCTCGCTGAAGTTTCAATTCCACACTCCTATTTGGAATCCATCCCAGATACGGGAAGAAATCTCTCCAATCCACCTCAATCGCACCCTCCATTAAGTCAGTCACAAGAACTTTATATATTTCCTCTCTTGACAAAGTGCTCCCAAGCTCTTCCACATAAATGGATTCCAAGTCTTTCCCCAAAGCCTGCAAGTTCCATTTGAGTTTTTTTTCATCATTTCCTCTCAGTTTAAGCTTTTGGGATTCATAATAAATTTTCAACCAAAACGATAAGAGGAAACTCACTTCTTTCAAAGATAGTCTAAAAAGCTCAGACTCGAATATTATCCTGAAATTCACAGCTTGAAGAGGAGAGTTCCTTGTATGAGCATGTAATCTGCTCGAAACATTTTCTACCAAGGCATCTCTGTGGCATCGATGTCGCTTCTGCATTGCAAAGAGATATAACAATTAAACTAGTTTTGGCAACATGAATAATATTACACACATCAAAGGAGCTGGGAAATTAATGTAGCAACAACCAATTACCTGTGCATTTGCTCCCAAAACATTTGCAAGTATATGTCGTTTTACTGTCTTGTGAAACTCATTGTAGTCGCTTGTTGCAACCATACACTTGTCAGCGGTGAGAATCTTTAGGGCTTTCGACAACTTCCTTGTTGAGATGGATGAAAATCTGGTCACCATAGCCTGAAATTTACAACCAGAATTAATGACACATGCCATGCATATAACATAAAACAGGCTTTGTTTTATAATAAAGGACCAGAAAATTTAACACACACAACACTCTCATGGCGGCATTGATTCAATAAATTCGAAGATTTTAAACACCCACAACCACAATAATGGAACTCTTTCCCTTCTTATTCATTGTAGTGGTTATGAAAAGCAATAAACAAAATTGATTTTTTTTTTTTTTAATTTGCTTTATCATCCATAATAACCGACATCCTAGAACGTCTTATAGTAAACTAAATACACAGTAGGCTCTTCACATAACTAATTAATAATAAGAGCATTAGCAACAGAGTCCCTATAATCCATTCCCTTTCCTATTTTTAGGAAAAATCTCAAAAAAACCACAAAAAATCACCCACATCAAAGCACTAGCAGCATCTTTCCTTTAATTTTCCCTAAGTTTAGGGCACAAAACTTCTTTTTGCTTCCCTATGAAAATATGTTTCACAACAGCTTCAATTATCTTTCCCTATATCATTAAAATATTATTTCTTTACAAAACAAGTTCTCTACTTACCATCACTTTTTTCACATAATCCCAACACAATCCTCAATTAAAAACAAACAAAAAATGAAATATGAGAGAGGAAAGATAAATGTTTATATTAAAATAATGTATAAGGAACCACTTTTGGTTGGTTCACTACACATTGAGAAACACTGTAGCAACCCTTGAGTGTTGGTTAAATATAGGAAATCTGATGTGAGTAAGTTTTTGTGATTTTTTTGAAATTTTCCCTAAATATAGGAAAAGAAATAGGGCATATGTTGTTAGTGCTCTCAGAAGCCCCAAATTTAACTAACATCAAAGGGTATCTACAGTGTTTCCCAATGCATAGGAAAACACTGTAAACTCCCTATGCATTATTAAATTATAAAACATCTTATTCTCTCTCTTCTCTCTCCTTCACATGTTCCAACAATTCTCTCTCCTCTCTCATTGGTATTGGTTGCAATAATAAAAAGAAATAACATTTAATTCATATAAGAAAAAATAAGGGAATCTATCGTGAAGTATTTGCTCCTCGTGCTTTGACATCCTAATACTTTATTTAGGTAGTATATCTAGAGATTAAAGTACATGTCCTTTTGGGTGTCTTACGCTCAAGAGTTTTAATCCGTAGTTAGAAGTAGTTTCTAACTAATTAGTGACGTACGTCCAACCAACCAATCGAGCTACCCTAACATTTGTTTTGATGTTAATCCCCTAATTATCTCAAAATTTGAAGTGGTTAGCACGGATGTCCAACCCAAGTGCTCAAGCTGAATATTTTAACAAAACTTACCTTAAAAAGTAAAAGATTGATTATTGCTCTACTCGTGGACTGTCGTGAAGTGGTGGTTCTCAATCCGGAGAAAAAAAGTAGAATAGGAAAGGAAGCAAACCTCTTTGGAAACATCGGCGGAATTGAGAACAAGAACAGTGGAAGCACCGGTCCTGATGGAATAGATTGGCCCATATATCTCAGCCCACTTTGAAAATGTCTTGTGGGGTTTTTTCTCCGTCAGCTGCAGCAGATTTCCTATCACCGGTAGCCCTGGAACCACTGCAACATCCGATGGACAATGTTTTCGATCAACGCATTAATCAATCCCCAAAAAGTGAAGTCAAACTTAATTAGCACTTGTAAGTAACACTAAAAAGCATATAATGAAAAACCAAAAAAATTAAGTAAGTACCGGGTACGGGAGGGAGTTTGGAGGGTCCATTCTTCTTGTGGGCAGAGATATATCCTCTGATGGTGTAAGAGACAAGCAACAAAGAGAGACCCCCAACAACAACAGCGGTGGCTAAGGGCGCCGCTGCTTGGAAATCTTGAAAGATTGGAGTTATTGCGGCCATGGACTATGCAGCTTCAGTAAAGTTCCCTTCTTGTTGTTGCAGCCACATGCTGCTACCTCTATATATATCGTGCAAGCAAACTGCAAATAAACAATTAATACGCATTTGCTGGAAAAGGAGTGCTGGGAACATAAGCTTATCACACGCGTGTACTCCAATAATCTTTTTGCATTAATTTACCATCACTTCAATCATTCGTTTGTTTGAATAATTAAAGATAACAAACACTCAAATTATTATTAAATTTTTTAAATTCAGTGATAATTTTGTATAGTGTTTCTTGGGTTTTTTTTTTTTTTTTTTTTTATATATTTTTAACGTAAAACACTTAAAATTATTTAATATCACATCAAAAAAGGAAAAAAGCCAGCAAAGAACTCTATCTAATGAGCCCACACAAGTGTATTATTCCCTAATTTTTTTTTTTTGGAAAGATGATCTATCTTTGCGCTTGCTGGTCTTTAATGTTTGAGGATATTGGGAGATTTGATTTAATTGTAATTTCTTATAATAAAATTTGATGATAAATCAAATCTGATTGATTTTATTGTAATTAAATTTAATGATAGTCTTTGATTTGATTACTAAATTTATTTACTTTAATTCTCTTATAAATAAGAGTAACATGTATTGTAAACCACAGGAAAAAATTTTGATTGATACGTGAAAAAGGTGTTGAAGAATAATGTCACAATGCCTGTGGACAATATTTTGGGTATGTTTATAAATAATGTGTAATNTTGATGATAAATCAAATCTGATTGATTTTATTGTAATTAAATTTAATGATAGTCTTTGATTTGATTACTAAATTTATTTACTTTAATTCTCTTATAAATAAGAGTAACATGTATTGTAAACCACGGGAAAAAATTTTGATTTATACGTGAAAAAGGTGTTGAAGAATAATGTCACAATGCCTGTGGACAATATTTTGGGTATGTTTATAAAGAATGTGTAATCTTCTCTCTCTTATTGATGAACCGATTTTATGAAATGAGTTAGGTAGACGAATTTTTTTAATTAAAATTAAAATTACTGACTGGATTATATATTATATATAATCAAGGATCACTTCAAACTCGTTTAATTAGCTGCTAATAAAACAATTGCAAAAGCGGCTTGTCGTATTAAAGGGCTAGCTGCAGGCCGGCCATCGCGGTTGGTGACACATCGGCACAGGCCCGGCGATGTGATTTGCCGCTGCGAATCTTTTGATGGTCGTGTGCCAACGATTCCCTTTTGGCCTTTTGCTTCTCCGGGAATGGAGACGAATTGAGATCGTTGTCAGGGCGTGCGGGAGATAATTATTACTTTCTTCGGTGAATAAATAAATAAAATAATGGGTTCAAGAACTTTACACATGTTGATCAGCAAAGATAATAATATTTTCTAGCAAGTTTGGAACGATTCTGGAGGCATTTTCCATGTAATCTCAAAGAAACACATGCTTGGATCGCATGTAATGTAATATTCTAATTTCTAGGCAATATTGTAGAGATTTGATTAAGATTATACAGAGTCAGATTAATTAATAAGACCATATATAATAGTAGTTCTATTGAGCTAGCTCTTCCCTAATTGTAGACGTCGGTGTCTAAAACCAAACTAGGTGCAACCGGAACACCCTTTGAAGCGACTAAAATGTACAATAAAAAAAAAAAGTGAGAGAGAAAAAAAAATAAAAAGTTGAGAGAACGAAATAATCAAGAAAAGAGAGATCGAAGAGAAGATAAGGGAAGCGAGATACCTTGTCCGGGGAAGAAAGATTGTTGCAATTTACATTGAGAGAGTCACTTTGAGAGTTGGAGATCGTGAGAGCCTCGTGGGTGTGAGAAGGGCAGGTATTTTTTGAGTAATTTTACACGTTAATTTTAATTCCACAGTAATGTATTAGTTAAGCCACTCATTTTTTAGCTGACTCTATGTGTATAAGATTAGTATTTTCATAGGAATAGACTATTCCTAGAAATAGAGTATTACTAAACAAATGACTAGTAATACCTAATATTAATTAATCCAATCCAAATATCTAATCTGCGAACCAAACGGAGCCTACGGTTAATGGTATTGGCTTCCCTTCTCGGTAGGTAAATGACAATATTAGTTAGTCCAATCTAGTAATACCTAATATTAATTAGTGCAATTCAAATATTTAATCCTATGGTTATTGGTATTGGCTTCCCTTCTCGCCTTCTCGGTAGGGAAACGACAATTCTGCAATACATCACTCTGGGCCCAGCCCAGTTTGCCACATAAACCACCAAAGTAGCTCCACGGAAATATTGATTAATTCTATTTCAAATAAAATGATTAATGTTCATTTTATAATTCCATCCTTAAATAGTTAATATCCTCGGAGGTAGGTTTAATTATGGTTTTTTTAAAAAATTTTATTTAAAAAAAAAAAAAAAAAAAAATCATTAAAGATTCTAGATAACTCAAAAAAAATATATATATATATATATATATATAAAAGCACCCAAACTACCAGTCGTTTACGATTTAGTCCCTTGAAGTTTCAAAAGTGATAAAATAACCCCCAAACTATCAAGAAGTTGCATTTTAGTCCCCTCCGTTAATATTACAGTCAAAATAAATGAAAAAAATCAAAACTATGTCGTTTTAAGGGGAAAAAAAATTGTTATTAGGGGTGGCTCGCCGGCAGAGATCTAGCCAAAGACCGAGCCGGTGAGTACCATGTCGGTGGTACGGTCGATGGTGGCTACAACAATGGATCCCGCTCCCAAAGACGATGGTTTCAAGAAGCTCGAGTTCCTTTCCCTCGTCTCCAAGGTCTACACGGATTTGGAAACCCATCTAGGGTTTGATGACAAAACCCTCACCAAGTTCATCATCTAACTGGGGTGAAAATGCGAGACAGTCGATGAATTCGACGTGAAGCTGAAGCAAGACTGCCCTGAGATGCCTGATTACTTCGTCCGAACACTTCTGACGACAATCCGCGCCATTCTCAGTCCGAAGCCCAAGGCGGAGAAGGATTCGAAGAAAGAGAGCGCTTCTGATGGTCCCAAGCACTCTGCAGATTGGTAATGCGAAAGACTTAGTGAAGCGTGATCAGGAAGTTTACGTGAAGGTGATATCGGGTCCTGTTCGCGCCGATCGACTCGTTGACGGTGCTGAGGAAGCTGGAGAACGATCAGAACGCGACGCCGGTGGAGAGGTCTGCGCTGGGAAGAAGACGGATGCGTGTGGTTGGGGCTTCTTTGTGGGGTCTAGGGATTTTTTTTTTTTTTTTAAATTCCTAACACTTACCAAAACGGCGCTGTTTTGGTAAGTGTAAGGAATTTGTAATGTAAATCAATCCGGCGCCGTTTTGCTTGCTTTTTTTAAAATATAATTTTTTTTTTCAAAAGGGAATTTTAGTAACTTACCATCTTCAAAACGACGTAGGTTTGATTTTTCTATCCATTTTGACAGTAATATTAACAGAGAAGGCCAAAATGCAACTTCTTGATAGTTTGTAGAGCTATTTTATCACTTTTGAAACTTCATGGGGTTAAATCGTAAATGGTTGATAGTTTGTAGGCCTTTTTTATATTTTTCCCAAAAAAAAAAAAAAAGGAAACTTCACTAACCCCCCTCAAACTTTCGTGTTTTTTGCAAACACCACCCAACGTTAAAAAACTTTCACTTTGATATATCAACTTTCGTTTCATTTCAAATACTCTCATATCGTTAAATATTGTAGTTAAATTAAATGAAAAAATGAGAAAAATGATTAAGGGCATTTTAGTAATTTAATCATAACGGAAGGGAGAAAGTGGAAGAAAATCAAAGTTCGATACACCAAAGTAAAAGTTTTTTAATGTTAAGGGGTGTTTACAAAAAGTGCAAAAGTTTGAGGGGGGTTAATAAAGTTTCTCCCAAAAAAAAAAAAAAACTCTACATATTTGGACATGACGTGTTGGGAAAAGCAAATCTTGGCGCAAAACTTGAGCACTAGATTTTATTTATTTATTATTATTGACGCATAATTTCATAAATTATCAAAATTTGTGTCAAACGTTACTTTTTTTAAAAGCTTAAATTAATAGAAAGATATAAATTTAATTATTTAATAAATATTTTAATATCTTTCAACATTTTTTTATTAATAAGTGATGCTTTAATAATATATTAAATTACAATTATTTTTTTCAAAATATTAAATTAATAGAAAAATACAAAATTAATAATTTAATAAGCGTCAATTTTTTTATTTATTTTTTTTAGGAGGAGGTTAATAAATATGTCATTTGAATACATTTATCAGCTGAAAGATTGAAACCGTCAAGTATATATACTGAAATTTTTTTACTATGATTACACTCTATTCACATAAAACAAATGCGAAAATTACAATAGAATAGCACATCCTCTTTAAATAACACTCTATTCACATAAAACAAAGTCTCAATCGGTTGTGGTCTGTGAACCACATCTCATGAAGCGGAGGTCACTAGTTTAAATTATTGTGATGTTACAAACATTAATCATTATTTACCAATTGATTTTTCTTTACCGTTTGACATTAATATTGCATTCATGAGTTTTATATATTTTGACCGTTTGACATTTAAGTACCTTCATGGATGTCTATGAAAAAATGAAGTTATGATTTTAACTGATTGTCATTAACTCATGAGCCTTGAAAGTCTTTACCGTTGGACTTTTATTTTTTTTTAATAGTCTTTTATTTTAATGGTCTTTTAAGCTTTTCTATGTATATATAGTCCACCTACAGCTAAGAAACATACACAACTTCTTTGGCTCCAAAAAACCGTACAACATCATCAAACCTATATTCCATTTGTCCAACAATTTCTCTATAAGCCATTGTGCTACACTTTGGTCTTCCTTTTTTGGTGTGATTTTTTGTCCCTTATTTTCTTTGATCAAGGGGTTATTCATTTAATCTTCGTTACTTGGAAGTGCGTCCTTAACGAAGGTAAACGCTATAATCTAATCCTGAGAGGTTACGTGTCAAGAAATACGATCGCACCGAATTATACACTTCGGGCAGGGGCGGAAGGAGGGGGGTCGAGAGGGGTCAAATGCCCTCCCTCAACCTCCAAAAAAATTTCTTATCACAGTAGAAAAATCCTAAATTTCCTGGTTGTCCACCCTCAGTTGTGGATCAAGGGCAGTCGGCACCCATTCATCAAACACTAGGGAAAACGACTTCATCAACACCATGACGGCTGAAATTTTTTTCTGCTACAATTTCAATGTTTCAGGCTTTTAGGTTTAAGTTACATTAAAATGGGAAGAAGACGATAGCAAATGGCAATATATCCAAACGCACCGTTTAAATAACATTTGTTTGTTTAAGGAATTCTTTCTTTCGGTGAGTTATTGGGCTTAAAAAAAATGGTGGACCAACTTTAAAAACAAAAGTCTATAGAAAAAAAAACACTTTTCATTGGTTGGCTCCCTCATTTTATGGTATTCCGTGTATGCCCTTGAGCATTGATTTCTACTGGCTTGCCACAACTAAAGGACTCTGAAGGGAATGATGTACGTGTACCCATATTAGTATGCTGAGTGTTTCTAGTAGAAAGTTGCAGTAAAAAAAAAAACCTAAAGTACTTAAGGTCTCAATCGATAAGATGCCGACTATAAAATAAAAGCAAGTATATATAAAGTCTCAATCTAGAAGGAAAGGCCGAGCAAGAGATAAAAGGGCATTCACAATTAAAAGCAAAATTAATATTTATACTTCTAAGAAATTCTAAAGTGGTTCTTTTAGTCGGTCATTTTTTTTTTCCTTCAAGCCATCAACAATTCAGATCAATTGCTTTTTGATAATTACAATTTGTTTTTAGATTTAGTAATTAATTTTTTGTATTCATAATTTTTTTTTTCTTTTTGATAATTACAATTTGTTTTTAGATTTAGTAATTAATTTTTTGTATTCATAATTTTTTTTTTTAGAAAAAAAAAAAATTGACCCCCCTAACCAAAATCCTGACTCCGGGAGGCACGAAATCAACCTTTAAAGACAACGTTCTTACGTGATTCTATAGCTTTGTGAGATTTTTCCTTACTCTATTTTTTATTTATTGTATTTTATTGTATTTTATTGTTAGTTATTCGGATTAATTTTATTTAGCATCAATAATAATTTTTGCACTATTTATTTAATTTTACAACACAAAATTTTTTCGCATTCCTTTGTGTGGACATGTTTAAAAAAATAAATAAAAAATAAAAAAAAAGGCAAAAAGTACAATATAAATACCTCCTCTTTAAATTAAAAGATTACATCGTACTTGTAATATGTCCAGCTCACAACTCAAATTTTGCATCCATGCAAAGATGAGGATGTGGTGTTCATTACCAAGAACCAGAAAGGACGAGCGATGATCATCGATCACTTAACAAACACCAACAATCGCTCCATCCACAAATAAAGCAGAAAATATTTAGTTCCAGAGAATATCAGAGCCAACGAACGAATTAGAGCAATAATTACAAACAATTTCACTTTGGTAATCAGATTTACATTTTGCCGATGGTGTCACTTAATTCGTTGCCTTAAAGGAGGCAATTGTAGCAGACCACAACTTTGTATCAAGCTATTAACTAACTAAAGTGGGCGTCTGTTGTGAGACTGTAAACCTAGTAAAGAGAGGAAAGCAAAGGGCAAAGTGATCAACGTTGTGCTATTTAGTAGCCATTGAACTTTGGTGGAGGTGGCGATTGGTAATCGGAGCCGAAGGTCGGGGGTAGAGCCATGTTGCCCTTTGGAGCAGGAGGTAAATGAGATGGGGAAGGTGGCGGTGGAGAGTGAGCAGGTGGTGGTGAGTGAACTGGGGGTAATGGAGAGTGGGCCGGTGGAGATTGTGGAGGAGAGTGAATTTGTGGGGGTGGTGAAGGAGTGTGAAACGGCGATGGGGGTTGTACAGAAGGTGGTGGAGGTGATGAAGGAGCAATTTTAGGTGATGGTGTGGAGGGCTGTGCTGGTGGAGGAGGAGGTCGAGCCCTAGTAAAGGGTGATTCGCCATAAGGATCAGGTGACAACGCCGGCGCTAAAGATGATTTTGGAGGAGCTGAAATTGGCTCTGGGCGTGGTTGATGTTGGGGAGGTGGTGGTGATGCCTTTGGAGAAGGAGACGGTTGTGGCGGTTGTGATTGCGGCGACGCCTTTGGAGAAGGAGACGACTGTGGCGGCGCCTTTGGAGAAGGAGATGGTTGTGGTTGTGGTGACACCTTTGGAGAAGGAGACGGCTGTGGTTGTGGCGGCGCCTTTGGAGAAGGAGACAGCTGTGGCGGTTGTGGTTGCGGCGATTCCTTTGGAGAAGGAGACGGCTGTGGTGGTTGTGGTTGCGGTGACTCCTTTGGAGAAGGAGACGGCTGTGGTGGTTGTGGTTGCGGTGACTCCTTTGGAGAAGGAGACGGCTGTGGCGGTTGTGGTTGCGGCGACTCATTTGGAGAAGGAGATGGCTGTGGCGGTTGTGGTTGCGGCGACTCATTTGGAGAAGGTTGCGGCGACTCCTTTGGAGAAAGAGACGGCTGTGGCGGTTGTGGTTGCGGCGATGCCTTTGGAGAAGGAGATGGTTGTGGTTGCGGCGACACCTTTGGGGAAGGAGATGACTGTGGTGGTTGTGGTTGTGGCGGCGCCTTTGGAGAAGGAGACAGCTGTGGCGGTTGTGGTTGTGGTGGCTCTGTTGGAGAAGGAGATGGCTGTGGTTGCGGCGGTGCCTTTGGAGAAGGAGACGGCTGTGGCGGTTGTGGTTGCGATGGCACCTTTGGAGAAGGTGGTGGTTGTGGTTGCGGTGGCACCTTTGGAGAAGGTGGCGGTTGTGGTTGTGGTGGGTTTGGAGTCTTTCCTCCTCCACACTTGGCCTTGCTACAATCAACCGGTCGATTCACCACCTCAGCGCAAACTCTTGGAGACTTCTGTGTCGGCCTTTCCGGTAAGCAGTTGCTCGTGTCATCCAACACAATGTCCTTCCTAGATGGTGGCTCACATTCTGGGGCCTCGCCATTGAAGTAATTGTAGGCGAAAGTGAAGTTCACCAAGCTAGGAAGACGGCAAATGCTCCCAGGGACAAACCCTGTCAATGTGTTGTGCGCAATATCCAACTCCTCAACATTGGAAAGCCCCTTGAACATTTTTGGCAAGATTCCGGTGAATGTGTTGAAGGCAATGTCCAAGACCGTCACGTTTCCAAGCAACCCAATCTCAGCAGGCAAGCATCCGGTAAGGTGATTGTTCAATAAAACAATCTCGTTCAATGAGCTGCCCATTTTGCCAATGCTGCTTGGAATGCAGCCGTGGAGATGGTTATTGGCAACCACCACAACAGAGGCGGGGGAGTTTCCGAAAGTGTCAGGAATGGTGGATATGAAACGGTTATTGTTCAAGAACAGAGCATCCAAGTCCTTGTTGAAGAGCTCAGGCGGTAGCTCACCCTCAAAATCATTGAACCTAAGGTCAAGGTATTTTAGATTGGGAATACCTATGACAACCTTAGGAAACAAGCCCACAAACCGATTATTGCTGACATCAAGCTCGTAAAGAAGTGTGAGCCTCATGAAGCTCTTGGGAATGATCCCACAAAACCTATTGGTGTTGATGTGGAGCAAAGCAATTTCTGTCAATAAACCCAACTCCACCGGAAGGAACCCGGCAATGTCGGCGTGGTTAATATCGATGCCTGCAACAACAGTGAGCTTTGGGTCGTCAAGAGCTGGGGCGCAAAAAACACCATTGTAAGCACAAACATCGGGTCCAACCCAATTCCCCGTGGTGTTAAAAGGGTCCGAGTAAATTGCCTTTTTCCATGCTTGGAGTGCAATATATGCACGTCTAAGCCTGGTATTGGGAAAAGTTACATTCAAAACAACCCCGAATTCGAATTCGTTGGGTAATTCACCATCCTTGGGGAGCGCTAAAAGCTGGCGACGAGCGATGGAGCTAGCTTCAGCATTTGACAGCGCTGAAGAGAATGATGAGAAGGAAGAGAAGAGTAGGAGGAGGGAGGCCAGTAAGCAGCAGCCTGAGGCCCGCATTTTGGAGAGGTTTTGCAGATCACCGCCACCTTGGAAAGGCCCAAGGCTGCTTATAGGAGTCAAGGAAATTAAAGAGGGTGAATGAATAGGGTGTTATATTGAGAGGAAGAGCCGGATGGCATGAAGCAATATGAGAGGTTGTGCAAGGATTTCTGTGCAATTTTAGCCAAGAAAAGAAATGGGTTTCCTCAAAACACCACAGAATTGGTGGGTTGTTCGAAATTTATTTTTGTTAGATTTTCTTGAAGATGACTCTAATTATAGTGTGTCTGGCAGCCTGAGTTGCGGTCCTTTCTGGCTAATTTTGCAGTTTGAGGGTTGTTAGCATGCAGACAAGCGCAGACTAAGTCTTCTTCACAACCATCTACACTCTCCTCATGTGGGTTATTCATGGCTCATTTAATTAGCAAATTGATTTATGTTTTTGTTTTTGAAAACAATTTTCGGGAAAAAAAAAAAAAAAAAAAAAAAATTCCCCTCTAGAAAAGCATTTGGCAAACTGTTTCTGATAACGTTTTTTGAAAACAAAAACATAAATCATAAAACCTATAATGTTAAAAAAGGTATGTTGTGTTATAAGATACAAATATATGCGACCATGCTTTAAGTTATAATTTATAAGTATATTAACTAATTTATGGTATATATCATATAATATTATCATTTATGTAGTAAGCATACTAATATTTATATAAGTACATAATTTTTTTAAATATAATATATTATATATATGTGTATATATGTATAAGTATATAATATATAATTATATGTAAAACAATATAATTAATTAAATAACAATATGTATAATATTTCTTTCGATGTAGGAAGAAAAAAAAATTAAGAAGATTAAATCAAAAAATCAAAAACTTTTTTTGGGAAAACATGCATAAGTTGTTTTCAGGTGTTTTTGTTTTAACTTAGTTTTAATTTTTAAAACTGTTTGCCAAACACACATCGACATAATAGAATAGAAACGTGTTTTTGCTGTTTTGGTCCAAAATAGGTAAACAAACAGGCTCTCAAATCTTCTTCACAACCATCTACACTTTTCTCGCATGGGTTATCTTCAACTACCCCCCCGCTTATCAAGGCCGAGTTGGCGCATGGATAAGATTTGCCACCCTTACTTCTTACCATAACTTTGTGTTAATCTTACTATTTTTATTAGGGTTATTCTAGGCATGCTTGATTAGTGTAAACTCTTATGATTTTTATTGATATTTGGGTGAAGTTAGGTCAGGCTATGACTCAATCAGACTTGAAGGAGTGCCTGCGATTTTTACCATTTAGCTCCTCTTGTACAACTCCCAATAGATAAGTGTTAATATGGTCAGCTCAAATAGAATAGTCGTAGTTAATTTCCCTCGCTTGCCCTTCAAATTAGGAAAAATAAAGTAGGTGAAAAATAAAAAATTTAATAATTTAATTAATATTCAAGAATATAAAGTTCAACAATGTACTAGTTTGTATGTGACTAAATGTGATGCATCGTTTGATAAAGAGAACACAACAGCATGTCCTTAATTCCCTTTTGGATCTTAAAACATAAATTTTGTTGTTGTTTTAACTATATATAATTCCATTACAAACTCAAGTAGTAGTCCATAGGGTACGTCAACCACAAGTCAAATATAATTATTTGGTAATTAATTTAATAAATATTAAGTAAATTTACAAACTGACGTGAGAGTCCACAAGACACTGCCACGTCTATCATTATCGTGTCACGTGGACTGCAAGGCCAATATGTAAGGAAATTTTAGGGAACGTTTAACACAATTTTAGCCTCTCTTCCCTCTCTGTTTTCATCTAATTTTGGGGTGGGTATATCAGGGAGGCCCAACACCATTGTATAGTTGGGCTGGCCTAGCCCAACATCTCAAATATTTATGCCCAAAGATTGGGCTTGGGTTGCTCTTACTATTTTGTCTCAATTCATATTCTAATAATCTACCCAAAAAAAAAAAAAAAAAAGTGTCAGTGCTTTATAATACCAAATTATGAGAGAAAGGGACGGCCGAGCCCGAGTGGCTCACACCAACACAGACACAGACACAGACAAGTTTGACTGGCCGGCTTTATGAAAATGGTTTGACTGGCTTTATGTCCTTGAATCATGAAAAAAATGTTATTTTCGTAATTACTTACAGTTGATTGGAGTGATAATTGTGTATATATTATGTTAACTAAACTGCTTTGAGCAAAAGTCAATTCAATAGGCATGCATTGAGAGTGTGTATATATATATATATAGGTTTTTTTTTTGTTCTTTCATTATTTTATCTTCTCTTTTAAAAACAAAATATTAAATCACAGAATACAAACAAAAGGGAAGCAGCAGCAAGTATGATTGGAAAAAAAGAAGGTTAGGAAAAGACATCACTCACAGTCACAGGGCCACAACCACAAAGAGTTGCATGGTCGTCGTAGGTGGACCAAAGAGATCGATGATGTTTGAAGCTTTGGTTTGGTGGTAGCCCCACTAACACTAGGCCTCCTTGGTGATGAACTTTTCAGGAGAAAGGAAAATTTTGAATGGAATTAGGTAGCAGCGCCAGCATGCATGATAGATAGGAAAAGTAGTGCTGATCATCCAACAAAGACCATAAAAGAGCGAGCACCATCACCATGGAGCCATGGACCAATAAGCTCCAAAGCCAGATATATAGCTAGGCTATTATATTTAGGGCTGGGTATCGGTCATATCAGTCCGGTTAATAGGGTTATCGGTTAACTAATTCTTGACCGATTACCGACCGATAAGCTATCGGTTAATCGGTTAATCGGTCATATCGGTAATCGGTTAAACCGGTTTTTGTTAACTTTTTATTGAGCTTTTTACTAGTTGTTAATTGGGCCAAAAATTAGTTATTTTGAGAGCTCAAATACTTTTTGTTGGGTTAAAGCCTAAAATAACTTATTAAAAATTAGTTGTTTTGGCCCTTTTGGGAGCCTATATATATATGGCTAAACTAGCTTATTGAATCTTTTTGTATATTGATCTACTACATCTTTTTTATATTATAAAATAAAAATCAAAAGAGTAAAAAGTATAAAATTAAAAAAAATTAAAAATTAAAAATACTTATCGGTCATATCGGTCATATCGGTTAACCGATAATAAAATTTTAACCGACCGATTACCGACCGATAAGATTACCGGTATAAATTTTTTAACCGATTACCGACCGATAACCAACGGTAACGGTTATATCGATTCGATTAATATCGGTAATCGATCGATTAATTGGTAACGGTTAATTTGCTCACCCCTAATTATATTGGATCAATCAAAAGTCACAAGTGTCCCTCTTCTTTTCCAAAATCCTTCTTGATTAATTCGCGAGGTCATTTTGATTGTCTTCTTCAGTTCTTCCATTGAATGAATGATTGATATGGCTGTCATGACTTTCGAGTAAAGAAAGGACAGTTGCAGTAAAGCAGACAGTTCTAAGTTCTAACCAAGTAATCAAGAAAAATAATTAGTAATATATAAGAAGTACACGTTTCACGTATTAAATTGTATATATATATATATATATGATGTGCTTATAATATATCCTAAATTGTACGAGAACCAGCATGAAAGACAGGAAGTATATATATATAATTTCTTCCTAAGAGAAATTCGACAACGTACGGATTACTGTTTGGAGATTAAAATAATGAAACAAACCTTTGATGTGGCTTTGAAGCTAAGAAATAGGAAATTAAAAAATTAAAAAATTAAAAAAAATAAAATTATATGCAGTTTGTGAACTTTTTATTTGATCTTTGTATTTTAAAAAATTACATATTTCTCATATGTTAAGGCGCATAAAACAAATTATAAATGCAAGGTAATAGTGAGTTGATCGGATATCATACGCCAAGGCAACGAAACTTGTAATAGAGAAGAAAATAAGCATATGTGACCTCGTCGAGCATAACGATAATAAATACTCTAATGTTTTAAGTCAATATTTACTTAATAAAAAACAAAAAACAAAAATAAATCAAAAAACTGTTTATGAAAGAATGATCGATGTGTATTTTGTGAATAAACCGTTTCCTTTATTTTTATGAAGTGTTTGTCATGTGACAGTCTTTTAGGGGGAGTAATTGATCGATGTTATTCTCTGAACCCCAATCCGTTAGGCTATTGCTCCTTCATGCTTTGAGAATATCGGGATGTTATGGTGCATGTGGCCGTCGGAGTACAAATAGCTTGGCCATTTTATGCTTCATAAAACCCGCTCTCTAATTTTTTATTTTTATTTTTTTTAAAAAAAAAAAAACTGAAATATATATATTTTGGGTATACCACAAGAAATGGAATTTCCACATAAACTTGTAGGATTCTGAAGTGGTCAACAAGGATCTAATTGAGGAATGCAAACAAAATGTCAAATTTCAAGCGTTATCTTCAAACTTTTTTTTTTTCTCTTCTTTTATCTAATGACTAATGAGGGTTATCATTGTCATTTTATTAGTGCAATGGTAACCAAACCGGTAGAAATATAATTTACAAGAACTCATTTTAAATTGGCTAAAAAAAAATCATCATTTGATTCTTTTAGGGCATGAAAGGACGCTGCTGAAGTGTCACACAAACCAAAATATCTTTAATTTTTTTTTTTAATGAAAAATGTTACGAGTATTCTAAAATAATGTAAAGTTTATTAATTGAAGATGATTAAAATAATTAATAAAAAAATATTATGAGATAAAAAAATTATTGGTAATAATAAATAAGTTCCACATCATTTTAAACAATATATATTAAGGTATTAAAATGATGTGGAGCTTATTTATTGGTATCAATAATTTTTTTAAAAAAATGGGCAAAAAATTGTTAAATTAAGCACAAAAATTAGACCTAATACCTCAAATAAGCCCAAAATAATAATTTTTTTAAACCGGCTACCCGGTTCGGATAATCGGGTACCAATCGAAACATGTTAGTTATTGTATAACTAGGTAATCGGGTACCCGGTTTCAGTTCTGATTTTTCAACATAAAAAAATCAAGTACTCCAGTTCCGACTTCCGATTTTAGCCAATAATTGAGAACCGGACCAAGTTGATACCCCTACCCAAAAAAAGCCTTTTATTTTCCTTAAGTTTCGTGATAATTAGGGTATGCTTTTATGCAAAAACATAACTCTAATCTCCAAATTAATATATATATATAATTCTAAAAAATCTTTGTTTTTAGCTTTTTGGGCCTAAAAATTAAAAAACCAATGTTTAAAAATGTCCTCAAACTTCATTGTTTAAAAATGCCCTTAAAATTCAAAGTTTACAAATGTCATAAAAATTCAATGTTTAAAAATGCCTTAATTTTTTTAAAAATATATATTATTTTATATATATCCGGTTATAATTGAGTGCTAAAAACCAAAATCGGGTACCTAGTTAGCGATTTTTTTCAACCAATTTCAAAATTAATTTTCCAATTTTTCGGTTAGTACCGGTTTTTTTTCTTTTACACCCCTACTTTTTTAGAGAGGGAAAGGGACAGCATAAGAGTAAGTTTTCATTATCAAATTCTGTCAATGAGTAGATCAAGGTGATTTATAAATGATTTGATGAAACATGCATTCTATAGACTGGAAAAGGAAAAATAAAAACAAAAAAGATTTGTTTCATGTCAATCTCAACAACAATCAACAAGACTTGAGAGAAATTTATTTAAAAATAAAAAATAAAAATAAAAATCTGCTTTTGGTTCTCTGTTTTTAATTTTGGTGGGAGGTAGATGCCAGATGGGTGGGTGTCGTCCACCTGGAACCAACCTTTTCAATCATTGGTTAAAAGTAAATGAGATTCATTTGCGATAAGTCTTATTTTAGCTGTCCAAAAACACCACTAATAAAAGTAGTTAAGCATATATATCTCCGTTAACAAAGATCCTTATGAAGAAGAATATATTTGAGGTCTCAAGTCAAAGGATCCCCCAACACTTTTTCTCTCAAACATTCTGCAATTGCATCATCTTTATTGAAGAGCAAACTCCTACGTCCACTCCACTTTCTGCCTCTTGCACTCAATCTCCGGCTAACTGGTCAAACAAAAGTACGGTGTGCTCATAGCCTAATTCTAAACACAAGTGGGTCCAGGGGAGGGGCTAAATCGGAAATTGAGAAGAGAGAGGGAGAGTGGGGGGTGGGGGGAGAAGGTGGTAAATTGGTGGTGTAATAATAATGGTGGGGAAGTGCGAGAAACAGAGAGCATTCAATGCGGACATGTTTGTGTTGGCTGTGAGAGTAAATGAGGAATTGATGGGTTTCAAAGGATTTGCCTTTATTATGCCCTTCTATCACTCCTAGCCCAGAGGGAGGAGAGGAGAAGGAAAAGAGAGTCGTTGGTGTGGGTACTAATAGTAGGGGAGGAGTTATTTTTTTTGCTGCTGCTGCTGTGCTTCTTCCATTGCCCAGGTTGGGTTTTTTTAACCCTTAGGAGGAATCTTTGTTGAAGTATTATTTATTTATTTGTCTATTTTGTGGGCTCAGCAGCAGAAGTTAATGGGAATGGGTTTAGGATTTAGTAAGATCTTTTGCTCATAAGATTTTTAAAAAAGGATGGTGTTGGGTTTGAATTGAGAGGCTTAATTATGGCTCCTTGGAGGATTCTAAAGCTGGGATTTTTTCTGATCGCAATTTAAAGGTTGGTTCATAGTCAGATGACCCTTTTGTTTCTTTTCCTTTTTCTCTTCTTTAAGACCGAGCCTCTGCCTGGCTGATCTCACTAAAGTTCTGGGTCTTATAAATGGAAGAATAATCTTTGTTTTTTTTGGCTGCTTTGAATGTTTGCTAGGTGATAAAGGTAAAGGGTCGTCAGCTCAGCAGTGGACTTAAAGTTTGAAATGTATGTGACTGAGAGACTCAACCTCTGCGGCTAAAGATTTCATTTTGAAAACCCCATTTGCTTTCCTTTTGAGTTTGAAAGATTGGCCGTGGGAAAGAGAGGAAGACCAGGCCATGCATATGTCACTATGGAAGCCTATCACCCAATGTGCCGCTATAATCATGGACAAGAAGAGCAAGAGGAGAGATGGTTCTGGTTTGACTGAGGAAGGGAAGCGAAGGCCCTCGATTCTCAGGCAATTGCAGGAGAACAAGCTCAGGGAGGCTCTTGAGGAAGCGTCCGAAGCTGGGTCTCTTTCAAAATCCCAAGATGCTGATCCTTCGGAGTCTTCGAACCAAGAGGGTGGTGGTGGTGGTGGTCTCGGGCGCTCCAGATCCCTTGCTCGTCTTCATGCCCAGAAAGAGTTCTTGCGTGCTACGGCTCTCGCGGCCGAGCGAAGCTTTAGCTCGGAGGAGCTCATTCCACCCTACCAAGATGCCTTCAACAAGTTCCTCACAGCGTACCCCAAGTTTCAATCCACCGAAAAGATTGACCAGTTGAGGTTGAACGAGTACGGCCACCTGACCGAGGCATCTGCAAAGGTATGCCTTGATTACTGTGGTTTTGGCCTGTTTTCTTACCTTCAAACTCAACAATATTGGGAATCATCGGCATTTAGTTTGTCTGAGATAACTGCGAATTTGAGCAACCATGCCCTTTATGGAGGTGCCGAGAAAGGTACCGCAGAAGATGATATTAAGACTAGGATTATGGATTATTTGAACATTCCTGAGAATGAATATGGCCTTGTTTTTACTGTTAGTAGAGGTTCTGCATTCAAATTGCTTGCTGAATCTTACCCTTTCCAAACGAACAAGAAGTTGTTGACCATGTTTGATCATGAGAGCCAGTCTGTGAATTGGATGGCTCAGAGTGCCAAGGAAAAAGGTGCTAAGGTTTATAGTGCCTGGTTTAAGTGGCCTACTATGAAACTCTGCTCCAGGGAGTTGAGAAAGAAAATTGCGAATAAGAAGAGGAGGAAGAAAGATTCTGCTGGGCTTTTTGTATTTCCTGTTCAGTCTAGGGTAACTGGGGCCAAATATTCTTACCAGTGGATGGCTCTTGCTCAGCAAAACAATTGGCATGTTTTGCTTGATGCGGGGTCGTTGGGTCCTAAAGACATGGATTCTCTTGGGTTGTCCCTCTTTAGGCCAGATTTTATTATCACATCGTTTTACAGGGTATTTGGGTCTGACCCTACTGGATTTGGATGCCTTCTGATAAAGAAATCTGTGATTGGAAGTCTGCAAAGCCAATCTGGGCATACTGGGTCTGGAATGGTTAGGATCGTCCCAGTGTTCCCACAGTACCTTAGTGATTCTGTGGATGGTCTTGATGTTTTGGCTGGAATTGAAAATGATGCATTAAATAGCAACGAAGAGTCAATGCCTGAAACACATGGGGGGTCGCAGATGCCAGCCTTTTCAGGTGTATTCACTTCCAACCAGGTGAGGGATGTCTTTGAGGCCGAGATGGAACAAGATAACAGCTCAGACAGGGATGGGGCTAGCACAATATTTGAGGAGGCTGAGAGCATTTCAGTTGGAGAGGTTATGAAAAGTCCGGTTTTCAGTGAGGATGAATCATCAGACTATTCATACTGGATTGATTTGGGTCAGAGTCCACTGGATGGGTCTGATAATTCTGGCCAATTGACAAAACAGAAAACAGGCTCACCATTGCCACCATCATGGTTTGCTGGCGGGAGAAGCAATAAGCCACTCTCTCCAAAACCAAGATCAAAAATATCAAAGAGCCCGGTATATGGTGACAGGAGTGCCAATCTCAAACTGCATGAAGATCCTGTGTTATCCTTTGATGCAGCTGTCTTGTCAGTGTCACAGGAGCTGGACCGGGTTAAGGGGATTCCTGAAGAAGAACAGTTAGGAGAGGCAGATGTGTCTGCAAGTAGTGATTATTATGCAGATTCCCGGCAATTTGAGGAGATCCAGGAAGAACCTGAAATCAGAGAAGTGTCAGGGCAGAATGATACTAAATTGAGCTCTACCGTAGATGAATTCAGACACAAGAGCCAGAATACCGACCTTCGGCATGGCAATCGTGAGAGTTCCTCAACCTCTGAAGTGAAAGAAGTGAAAGAAAGTGCTATAAGGAGAGAGACAGAAGGTGAGTATAGACTACTTGGAAGGAGGGAAGGGAACCGATTTGCTGGTAGTAGATTTTTTGGTGTGGAAGATGGTGACCAAGTTGCGAGCATGGGCCGAAGGGTGTCTTTCAGCATAGAAGACAACCCCAAAGAGGGTTTGAGCCACTTGTTTGAACCTGGAGAAGTATCTAGGACTACCCTCGGTGATGATGAGTCCATAAGTGATGGAGAATATGGTGATGAGCAAGAGTGGGGAAGGAGGGAGCCCGAAATAATTTGTCGGCATCTTGATCATGTCAATATGTTGGGTTTGAATAAAACTACCCTCAGGCTGCGATATATGATCAACTGGCTTGTTACCTCATTACTTCAACTTCGGTTACCTGGTTCAGATGAAGGTGAGGGAGTGCCTCTTGTACAAATATATGGCCCGAAGATTAAATATGAAAGGGGTGCATCGGTTGCTTTCAATGTGAGAGAGAGCAATGGAAGAGGGCTTGTTCACCCAGAAATTGTACAGAAGTTGGCCGAGAAAAATGGCATTTCTCTTGGCATTGGTATCCTTAGTCACGTTCGGATGGTGGATGGTCCAAAACAGCATTGTGGGGCATTTGATCTTGAAGATACAGCCTTGTGCAAGCCAATGGCTAATGGCTGTCAAGATGGTAAAAATATGTTCTTCCGAGTTGAGGTTGTTACTGCATCGCTCAGTTTTCTAACCAACTTTGAAGATGTTTATAAGATGTGGGCTTTTGTGGCAAAGTTTCTTAATCCATCATTTGTTGAAGATGATGACTTATCTACAATTCCAGAGAATTCAGAAACATAGGACTGGGAGCTTGTGTCATTTTTTGTTTTCATTTTGAAGATAATGGACCCCGCCGATGCCTGTAGCAATCTCCCCAGGGGTGGACATAGTCGGGCTCGAACTTTCTCAGTTGAAATCTGAGACTTAGAATCAGTGTTAGATGTTGAAGCGGAGAGAGGAAAGGTTGCAAAGGTACGGTTTTGTGTGGTCTGTTTCTTTTGCTTCTTCTCCACAGGAGCTTTTCCTTGCGAGCAGATGAATTTTTTCATTCTTGTCGTTTATCTAAGAATGTATTTTTTGTACTCCGTTTCATGTAGAGTTTGCTTGAAAATCATATATGATCTCAGGAAGTAATATGGAATTTTAATAAAATTGATAGGTTGTCTGAAAACAGCTTCCAGTCTCTGAAATTTATATATTTTATATAACTATATTCATTTGTAATCTTCGCGAAGAAGTTCAAATACTATGTTGTATTCTGTTCTTTCTTTCTTTTCCTCTGCATGTTAAATATCGATTCTTTTTTGCCAACCATGTTAAATATCTAGATCACTAGGAGTCTGCACATTTAGTTGTGAAATCTTGTAGGAAGTAGCACATTCGGTTACTTTAATTGATATTATTGTTACCAAACTCTAATAAACTGTTGTTTTGGAGTGAGACAACATAGCCTTTTTTGGCAACCATGGGGCAGATTAAACTCTTGTTCTCTTCCCTGCAAGCTCTCATGGCCTTAACATTCTCCGTGGGAAGAGTAACTTTTGGAGTTGTCTGCAAATGGGTAGGTTCGGCTGGTTGGTCCATAAAGAGAATAGTTGGGGGATGGTCTCTTGACTCTTTTGTCAGATCATGTGGGCTTCTTTAGTTAGGTGGGTGGTTTGGCTCGTCCAGACTTGTTGAAGAATCTCTTTCCAATCAACGACTACTCCTTAGCCTACAAACAAATTTGGAATACCTCTGCTTGTTTTGCTTTGGATTTTGTCTTCGATTCAAGGATAATAAATTGTTGAAAATTGACTTATTCCTTGTCTTTTTCATGGAATGCCACAAAATATGGTGTCTTTTGGCATTGACACTTCCATGGCAGATTTGTTAAAGTAGACAGACGGTCCTAGCCTCCATAAAATGAGAGCCTAAACATCGGTGGGACTAGAGCAGCTAAGGAAAAACCACTCGAATTCCTCTAAAATTGAAAAGAAAATCCCCGTAAAAATGGACTATGGAAAATGCTAGAGATCCTCCAATTTTACTCTCACCCCTTGTACTCCTGTGCAATGTGGCACTATCACTTCAGCTCTCAAAAAATTTACTTATGTGGCTATTTCAACCAAACCTCTAGGGCTGATTTTGTTGGATCAGGCTTTTGACAATTTCATCTATAAACTAATTGGTGTTTAGTGAGAAATGTCAAAGTCTTTTATGATATTCGAATTTGCATCTCGCAAGACATGTTCTAAGAGCCATTCAAGTGAGCTGAGTGACATTATTGCACTTCATCAGGTCCCAACATTCCTGGAGCATTCGGACTATCCCCAGAGCAGGTGGTCTCAACCGTTCTTGTGTGGTGATTAGGTAGCATCAAGGAGTAAGGGGGTTGGAGAGAATATTTAGTGTAAAATGAGAGGTAATAACCATAATATTGTCTTAATATTAAAGTTGAAAAACAAATTTATAATATTATTCCTCATTTTATACTAAATGAATATTTTTTATTTCAAATGAAATGGAGAAGATCTTGTTCCGGGGTCGGAGTAATTTGTAAAAAGATTCATGCGGTGTATATATATAGCCCAGGCCCCAGTCGGATTTGACTAGTCATCAGAAATGTGAAAGTAGGTTTGGGTCGTGGTCTACAGAAATGTAAAAGTAGGTTTGGGTCGTGGTTGTCCATGATTAAGGAGACTGGTGGACCGTGGTGGTGGTCCCTGTGGCTCAGATAGAGCGTTGGGCAGGTTGGAAACTTTAAAGTCTGTTAAATCCAACCGAGCACACTTGATTCTTAGGAAACTTGTGGATTTAATACAACGATGGCTTTAAGCACAGTGGTCGTTTTCCCTTGCGTGTCTATGGTTTTTGTCGAATCGGTTACCGCTGCCTTTGATTTTACGTCTTACCAGAAACACGAAAAATACAGTCGCTAAAACAACTGAGCTCTGTGTCTGTTTTCGGAGAAGAATCAGAAGATGATGGAGGTGACCGGAAAGGGAAATGGGCCCATTTCATTGCGTTAGTGTATGGGCTTTTTGGTGTTGAAATGGACCCCTTGATGTTACTGATTCATATGGTATTCGGGTTTTCTTTTCCACAATTATCTTGATTCACGTTTTTAATTTTTAATTTTTTTTTTAGGATAATTACCTTTTGCCCTCATAAACTACAACGCCTTGATATTTTTTCTTCATGAACTACCAATTATGATACTTGACCCTATCAAACTATCATCTTATAACACTTTTCTCCTCTCTTTCAGTCAAATGAGTTAAAATTAATGGTCAACGGTCATGTGACTTATTTGTGCTATTTTAAATTTTTTTTTTTCACCTTTCTCCTTACTTCTCATGTGTTGGATTAGGGTTTAGAAAGATATAAATATCATTTTACTGATCTAAAATGAGGGCAAAAGTAGAAGAAAAAAAATTTAAAATGACACATGCAAGTCACATGACCGTTGACGGTTAATTTTAACTCCTTTGACTGACGGAAGAGAAAAAAGTATCATAAGATGATAGTTTGATGGGTCAAGTGTCATAGTTGATAGTTCGTGGAAGAAAATACCAATGTGTTGTAGTTCATAGGAGCGAAAAGTAATTACTTTTTTTTTAAAAAAAAAAAAATTTAGTTGATACACATTAGCCCCAAATAAATAAATAATAATAAAACAAAGACAAAATATAAAAATGTAAATGAAGTTAAGGGGTGGCTAGACTAGGGGCACATTCTCGAGGATGTAGCCAACCACTCCCTTCACCCTATGAGAGGATGGTTATCCGCCAGGAGACTATGTAAGATAGTCTCTTGGCACTGTAGCAAACTCATAATTGGCTTGGGGTAATATGAAGATGAATAATACTTTAAGAGTCTAATAATCTAACAATAGTACTTTTTCTATAAAATTTGAACTGGGTTTTTTTTTTTTTTTTTTTTTTTTTTCTTAATAAAAAAGGGTAGGCCGGGGAGATGGATTGTAATTATCCTATCTGGGAGTAATCATAATAGCACTTATCTATTGGGAATCGCACAAAAGGAGCCTAGACGGTGTAAACCACAGACGCTCCTTCAAGTCAGATTAAGCCATAACTTGACCTAACTCTACTAGGGCATCAATGAGAATTAAGGTGGCTAATACTAATAAGACATATGTGAGGATTTTCCATTATAAAAATTTGAACCCACGCTTTAATATATGCCTAATCACTTTAAAAATTTTCTTGAGCCACTGAATCACTGACCTTAATGATGAACTGAGAACTTGAATACTTGAGAATATTACAAATTATAGCAATTTATCCAAGTCAAAGATAAAATGGCAATCAATCATCCTCTGTAATCTATAGAAATTATGTTATATAATATGTTTTAAATCTCCACCATTGAATATATATTAAGTAGTTAATTTAATATTTATCACCTTAATATTTACTAATTGAATTGGGGCTTAAATTTGAACCAATGGGTAAATCAGACGTGGCAGTGTCAGCCTTCCACTCGCGTGCTACCAATCATCCTACGTGTAAAACACGCCCAGGAAAACACAACGATCTGGGCCACCTGGCGAACAGAGGACCCATACCACGAGCAAATCAGACGCTCCAAAACTGACACGCGCGGTGGCCCCTCACCCACACTGGCATTTCCAAAGATCAGCTGCACACACCACACTGCACTCCAAACCGCTTCGATTCGATCATCACCATCGGACGCTGTAGCCTGTAACCCAACTCTCTCTCTCTCTCTCTCTCCCCTTTAGTTTGATATCTCATTTTTCTTTCCTTTTTCCGAGAAAGGTCTTGGAATGCTGTTTGGTTCCTGAGAAAATCACTTAGAATCTGTTCGGTGTAAGAAAGTGGTTTGATGGAAAAAGGAACTCTCCAGGAGTTGCCGAATGCCAGGCGGCCTTACTTCTTTGACGTCTACTCCTCTATTATAAGCTCACAAAGACTGGTATACCTTTTTTCTTTTTCTTTTTCTTTTTTTTTTTCCTTTATCTCATTTTATACATATATATATTATATTATTTATATTGTGCACACGTATATTAGATGGGTTACTGTGTTTTCATAATTTCTTGAGCAAGTAGGGTTAGTGCAAAAATTTGCTGTTAATTTGTATGTAGAGGTTAGGAATTGTTATTTGAGAATAGGTTCTTGGTTATCAGGGTCTACTGTTAGTCATAAACCCTAAATGCTTCTTGTAATCTTACAGTAAATTATGTGATTCACGGGTAATATTAACGTAATGGGATTTGAGAGGAGGAAAAGAAAAAATGCATTGGACTTTGAAACTCCTCTTTCTTCTTTTTTTTTTTTTTTTTTTTCATTTTCTTAGGATGGTAGAATGTGAAATAAGTTGTAGCCTTTCTTAGAAATATTGCTCAAATAGATGGGTGCCAAGACAAACACATTAAAAAAATTAAACTCCAAGAATCCCAAACTAGCAGTGGCACACATTTATTGTTTCAGTGTATATTTATAAGATTAGGAGGCCATATGCTTATGTCATGATTCTGAGGATAAAGATAGATATATGTGAAACATGATAAGGCTGGCCCTTACTTGCTATACAAGTTGGGTGCTTATTTCTTGAAATATTGCATTCTGGTAGCTGTTTGCTATAATTCCGTCCTGGAGTCTTTAATGTGGTGGCCATCAAAATCATTCTTTCTTCCTCAAATATGTTCTTTTTGGTTGCTAGGAAAAAGGGAAGAAAAATTGAATACGTGAAAGCTATAATAGTCCATGCTCTTTTACTATTCCAAATTTTTGTCTCCCATGCTCCATCTCTTGCGCGCTACGTTGATGTTTTGAAAAGTTAAAAAGCATTATTATAACTGGGTAATTAATTTTCCTCAGTAAGTAATGTGGCATGCCATATTACTTACTGCAGGATGGCATTGGAACCAATTTCGTAGTTAGGCTACCCAGTCAGGCTAAAGATCGTTGGGAGTCATTCATCCATGAGTTGCATCTAAAAGTACCCCCAAAATATGCTAAATATGAGAATGTGTTGTTCGTATCTAATTCCAGTCTGCTAAGAGATGTTGGGTTGCCTAACATCCAGTTGGGAGCATAATAGACATATTGTGACTATTTTTTATTGCTGTCTCATGGAATTTGTGTTGCATGGTTGGATGGCGGCACAATTCAAATCTGTCACAGAAAATTCCTGTACGGTTTACCAGACATATGAAAGGCAGAACATCTGGATTAGTGACCTTGGTGGGTCCTAGCGGGAAAACTTGGCATGTTGAGTTAATTCAGCAGAATGATGATTTATTCCTCTGCCATGGGTGGCCAGCATTTTTGAGGGATCATTTTATAGAATCTGGTGATCTTTTGGTTTTCAGATATAACGGTGAGTTGCATTTCACTGTGCAAGTTTTTGATCAAAGTGCATGTGAGAAAGAGGCTGCATTTCATTCTGAATGCAGTCAAGATCCTAGTAACCTTGATATAAGTATGGGACAGAAAAGAGAAAGAGAGGAGGCTGCTTCCTGTTCGGAAAAGATTTTTGAAGGTGTCCCGAAGAAATTGAGAGGGAGCTCTTCGCAACTCTATTTAGAATGCACAGACAAGAACCAGGAAGGCAAGGTGGTTATGTCTGATGGGGAAGGATGCCGGGTCACAGTTGCGGCTAGACCATGTCAAGAAGAAATTTACTCCAAAAAACCAAAGCATTGTGGTAGTCCACTGAGGAATTCTGCTTTGTCCTTTCAATCAAAAGCATGCAAAGAAAAGCGAGGTAAGGAAGCCAACTGTACATTTATTGGGTTTTGAGGACAAGAATCTGCCTTCCACAACAGAAAGAATCAAGTGGCTTAAGAACCTGAGAATTCTGCTACTTTTTCCATGTTTCCTGGGTAGTCTGCTTGTAAAATAAAGCATGTGAGCTCATTATTTTGTTATTAAATTAAAAGCATAAAAGAGTAAGTTTGCAGAGTAATGGTATACCAATATATGTGCAGAAAGCATAATTTACATGGTTGAATACTCAAATTTTTAACCATGTAGAAGAGCACTTATATATTTATGTATAGAAACATTTCATGAAAGTATAAAATTCTTGCTTGCAGTGTTGGACATTGTTCCATTCAGTACAAAGTCCTCCATCCATAATAGAGTCAGCAAAGAGGATGATGTGTACATGCGCGGTAGAGGTTGTATGTCAATGTTGTCAGCACATGAAGTAGCTCAATCATTCACTTCCTCTTTCCCTTATTTTGTCAGAATCATGAAAAGCTTCAATGTCAGTGGTTCATATACTCTGGTGGGTTGTTTCCTTTTTATTTTTTATTTTAGATTTTTCAAATGAATTATCTTTTTCGTAAGTTTATGTCTTGTCCATCAAAGTACCTCCATAATGTACGAAGCCCATCATAATCTTGATAAAGGTTAAAAAAATTGTAGTAGTATGATATGTTATATCACTGAAGGTCTTTTCTTGGCCAGGTAATCTTTTCTTTCACATCCATATCTTGAAGACTCTACCTTGACTCCAATATTTTGGCCTAACTGTTGCTTAACAAATATCACAACCCATCCACCATCTAACTTTGCATTATACTGAGAAACTTGCTGCTCTCCTGAGGAAATTTACAGTTCTTACTTGGTTACCTATTAAATCTGGCACAATTAAGCCCTGGCACCATTGAGCCCTATGGTTGTAACAAAGAATTTCCTCCTTTCCTTGTTCAGATGTGGGTTTGGATGGCATTTAACAGCACTTACCTTTTTCTATTGCATATGTAACTTCTTCAGGCAGTTGAGGGTTATTAAGGGTTCTCATCCAGCTGGCATTAATCTAATGTGCTTACAGCTTATTGTTGCTTTCTTCTGCAAGCTGGCCTTTTCATCGATTTATCTTATCTAACTGCTTTATGTCATGCAGAATATTCCATATAAATTTTCAACGGCACATCTTCCAAACAGCAAAACTAAGATTGTCCTTCAGAATTTGAAAGGAGAAAGTTGGACTGTGAATTCTGTGCCCACTACAAGAGTAAATACAAGTCATACTCTTTGTGGTGGATGGATGGCTTTTGTGCGTGGTAATGACATAAAGATCGGAGATATCTGCATTTTTGAACTTGTACTCGAGTGTGAATTACGCGTTCACGTTTTTGGGGTTGGAAGGGAAGAGCTAGACTGCCAAAATGGAAAAGTCGCTAGTAGTAGGCCAAGTGCTGGGCATGCTGTCACTTCACTTAAGAGTCTTAAAGGTTTGTCAAAGAAGACAAGGGGGAAATCTCCTAAACCATCAAAAAGACGTCAAGAATTGCCTTTCTCGATTGATGTAAAAAAACAATGTGGCGCATCAAAGGCGTATGCCAAAGTTCCAGTTTGCTCTCAGTCAAAAACTGCCAACAAAATGTTGGGTAAGGATCTAACTATATCTCTAATGGCATTTGTAGTTAAGAATTGATTTCAATAGAAGGATCGGTGTCTCCACCAAAGATTTTGACTTCCACCTTCTCTCGGTCAATTTCTTGCTAGGATGGGCCACGGATGCTATATATCTCTGGTCAAAGATTAAGCTTGGAATGCATCTAAGTTTTCATTGTGTACATTCGGTCATATATATTGGTTTTTAGTGTTTTTTGGATTTTCACTGTGAGTGATTCCTTATATTATATTGTTTGCAATCCATTCACTCAAAAAAATCTGAATATTTTTCATCTACAAGATTCATTCAGAAAACCATCCCTTTTTTTTTTTGTTCTCTCTATTCTAAGTCAGTTTCTGAACTCTAAATGGAGACACAGCTGTCCGGGGTAAAAAAGGCATAGAAGATGAAGTAGGCTCAAAAAATAGGGGCAGTATGAGAATGCTGTTAGCAATTGATGAAGAAAGAGCAGCTCGTTCTTTCTCTTCTTGTTTTCCAAATTTTGTGAGGATCATGAAACAGTTCAACATCAGTGGTTCATATACTTTGGTGAGTCTTCTAAATCCATGATTGCACATTTTCTTTTAGTTTCTGTTTCTGAAAAATGTTTTTGGCATCAATTTGAATTTACCAAATGGTTATTATCTTGCAGAAAATCCCATACCAGTTTTCTACTGCACATCTCCCTAACTGCAAAACTGAGATTGTGCTTCGTAATTTAAAAGGGAAATGTTGGACGGTGAACTCCGTCCCAGACTCAAAAGGGCGAATGGGGCATACCTTTTGCGGAGGGTGGATGGCGTTTGTTCGTGGGAATGATGTTAAGATTGGAGATATCTGCATTTTTGAACTTGTTGGCAAATGTGAAATGCTCGTACATATATCCTGGAACGGAAAAAAAGGGCTCGACCATCAGATTGGAGCAGCTACACCTAATGAATTAGCTGTTGTGTCATGCAACGGCAATAAGCCTTCTTCATGACACATGTAAAAAAGATCAAAACTTTGGTGAATATAAATTAGGGATGGTGTTGCTATGTGCAACTCATTTTCTCTTTTAATTTGTGTGCATGTGCAAATTTTAAATCTAGTTTAGTTTCTGCATAACTCACAGCTATTGCTTGCTAAATTATCTTTGTGTTGTGCTGGACAATGATGGAAGAAGCCTCCTTCCAATTTCCTTTCTTTTTAGAAGAAAAACTTTTCAAATCTGTATGGTAGAACTCTTTTATGCTGTTGGATGTGGGTGCTTATCGTTTTGATTTTCATATTGTAAGATTTATTGAGGAATTTGCCCGTTCTGAGACTGAACACTTGCCAATTTCATACATGGTTTATGGTATGTATGTGAAGTTTATGGTTCTCATCAGTGAAACAATCTTCTTGTCTGAAAACGCAACGATGATGGGATTTTATTGCCATTTTTGTTTAACTGCTTTTATCTGACATCAAAACAAAACAAAAAAAATGCTAAAAGCTACACTTGTGTTTTACTTTGCTAATTTGGTATTGCCGGTAACCTTTATTGTTTTATTATTATTATTTTTTTTTTAAAAAAAAAAAAAGATTAATTGTTGAACTGCTTCAAGTCGACGGTTATACTTTATTTAGCAAATGGAATTAGACCCAAAATAATAATTGTTTTGTAAATTTAAGCAATACCAATATTAACACTCCTAAAGGCTAAACCCCTCGGGATTCAATTTTGGTCTGACTACGCTGCTCGTTCCCTATAGGAACTATGCCTACGTGCTGAAGCGTGAGTGAATGCTCATATCCGTCGGGTGTTGCCCATTGTAGAGGATCAGCAAAAAGCCACGTAAGTTAGGCGCCTTCTTGTCCCAGCCAACCAAAATTCGTCTCACCTTATCCAAACTCATTCTTTATCCATCGGACGAAAGTGTCGTTTTGATCCCCCCC
>CM017327.1:35033996-35137698 GCA_006937295.1 Carpinus fangiana | reverse complement strand
CCCCCCCCCCCCCCCCCTCCTTCTTCCTTCCCTCAATCCAATCCCATAAACAGGTAATCGATAAATATCTCCAATTTACTTGCTTTGGGTATAAAATTTTTCCTACTGAAGTTGTGTGTTGAGATTGTGGGAGGCTTTAGTTTTAGCAATGGCCATGGCAACAGCTGCCCTCACTTCAGCAAAGGTCGCCGGAGCTATGATGAGCTCCGGTAGCAAGACCCAGAAGAGAATGAAGAAAGTGGTATACATAGGAGCGCTGAATTCATTTGGAGGTCTCAAAGCTCACAACAGTTTGGTATCTCTTGGCTTGCCCGAATGCACCGAGCAGTGCTTTGCTAAGGTGGTCGGCTCATTGAGAGCAACATCAGATGGTAGGAGGAGAGGCGGAGGAGCACTCTCTTCTTCGTGCAATGCTGCGGATGAGATCTTCAAGATTGCTGCCATAATGAACGTTCTTACGTTGATTGGGGTTGCGGTTGGATTCGTTCTTCTCCGAATTGAAGCATTTGTTGAGGAGTCTGAAGAGTAACAAATGGTTGTTGAAGAAAGATGGAAGACAGAAGTGTAGCCACACCATTGCTGCTAACCATCGGATGCGTTTATCTATCTTTGTATCAGTGCAGAATTGTTATTATTATTTGTCGTTCTTTTTTAGCTGTATGATCATCCTTAGTAGTTCTTTCAAGCTTTATTGGACTGCCATATATTTTACCAACACAATAGCTTGCTTCGATCAAATTTTGATGTGCAGAGCATTGGCTTGCCTAGATTTTTGGATTAGAATACCCTGTAAAATTATCAAATTATGTAAATTCAGACCGAGCTTAGAAAATTTTAGTCTTATAAATATATGTGAAGAACAATCTTGAGATTAGGCTCTTCATTTCAAGTAAAATAGAGAAGATTCAGTTTATGATCCAGATTATATTTTACTGATCTAATAATTGGATGCAACAAACAAAATCAGAATATCCATTTCCTCTCGTTTATGTTTTTCTGGTTGTAGATTCGAATATTAGACAGTTCAATTCATGGGGTGCCGTTGAAGTTGTCAGGTTTGTGCAACAAAACAAAAATAGAAGTTTCATCCAAAATCTTGATGAGTTCCATCTGACAGATTTATCTGAGGTTACACAGCAGAAACTCTGTATCCCTAAATCTACTCTCAAGTGTCATGATAAGGAGAAAAATAGATCAATAAATTTCTCAGACCACATAAAAAACAACGTGAAATCCAGGCAAAACAGCGAAGCCATCTTAAGGGATATAATTGAAAATTGGTCCTGTGAGAAATTAAGCTGCCTTGAGGACCTTTCTTTGCCTTACAGTCCGCAGTATCTCGAGTAACGATAGACTTCCTTAGGCAGAAGGTCTCTGACATGCGGCAAAGAGCTGCCAACTAATAATAGCCATCACCAATGACGTGAACAGTTCAAACCCTACCACCTTTGGTAAGTGCCAGCCCAAACCACGCCTTAGATAGCTGCAAGATTTTATTTTTTTTTTTAAAAAAAAGAAAAAGAAAAAAAAAAGGGTCATAATTTAGTATAATCATAATGAATGACTCAAGTCAATAGAGTTTATATAACAAACTTTTTTTTTTTTTTTGATAAGTGTTCTCCCGGGGAGCACCTCCTAGAGACCTGTTCTCTTCACCCTCACCCTTCCCCTTTCTCTACACCCTTCACCCATGAGCTCTTGTCCCCTCTTCCCTATCCCTCCCACTGGATATGCATATGAGACCCATTTGGGGGTGGATCCACCATCGTCGCAAATAATTGAATTTCACCTAGAGCTCTCTATCTCAAAATTGAGTTCAAAGCTTTCAAAGGAGGACCATCCTTATCCTTTGTTGAGTGTTCACCTAACTTTCAAAGCTCTCATCCAACTGGCGCATTCATCCAGTGATCTCATATATTTCTTGCTCTGCTTCTAAGAACCCTGGTAGAGCAAATTCTTAAGCCCATTTGTGTGCCAAAAGGGCAGCCTCCATGATGTATTCTGGATGCATTCCCATTTCCTCCCCCTCTCCCCTAGATTACTGAATTTTTAGCGGGAATGCTCCCCCATAATCCTTGTTTTCTTTGCTGTCTTCTAACCCAGAAAAAAGAATGGATGACTCAAAATAGTGCATTTTGCAATAGAAGGCATACTGATCAGTAGTTGTTAAGGAAGCCAGGAGCATAAAAGTTTCAAGTTTTAATGTGTTAAGAGTAATGCCTCAATTTTCAGTTATGCAAATTAGACACAAACTTTTAAGAGGCTATGACAAGGTATGTTAAGGAGCAGACCTTGTGATGGATGGCATGGTTGCCACAATCACTGCACATGCATATATTATGGGAATCAGAGTCTTGGGTTTGTTCTTCCGGAGCCACATCAAAGATCCCAATGCAGCAAGAGATATACTCAACACCTGAACTCAGAAAAGGAAGCCAGAAAAAAGAAAAAGAAAGAAGCATAAATGACGGGGAAAAGTAACCAACAAAGATAGAAAATTAACTCAACATGCATACAACAAAATAACATATATATACAGCTGAATTTCTTAATCAACAAAATGACTAAATGTGATCTCCTGGAATCTGACTATTATAAGATCATTACATGAATCTTTGGAATACAAAACTGGATATTATTTGTCCAAAACCACTAGCCTAGAACTAAGGATATTGTCCAAAGCCGCAGCTACAAAACAATACACTAGAAACAAGAAGAAATAAATGTACCAGATTCGCATTTGCTTCAATGCCTTGCAAAATGTAATCCCATGTAAACTCTAGTCCTCTAGCGCCCATCCAAAGAGGTGCCAATCTATGCAGAACAGAATCAGCAAAAGCCCACCCTACCAACAGGTAAAAAGGTGTTATAGCCCTAATAAAGTCAACAAATATGCAGTTACAGAAAAGAAAATTCAAAAACAACTAGTGCTTGGAAGTTGATCTAGGAACCAAATAATAAGCCACTGATTTTTTAAGTAAATTAAGTTAATCTTTGACTCACCGAGTCCAACTGCTTGAAATTTATGATTTTGAGAAATGTTCCTGTGAGTCAACTGAGTCAAGGCAAAGTAAAGCCCAGCAACATCTATAAAACCAATTAGAGCTTTCAACAGTTCCTGTAAATGAAAGCCATTAATTATTTAAACTAAACGACTCAAATTCATATTCGATAAGAAAGTTAATGTTCTAATGCAAAAATAATAACATTATACTAGAGCTTTATTTCACTCCAACTTGCCCAAAGAGCAATCAAGAGCTGTAGATCATCCAAGAATCTGACAGAAGGCCTCCAAAGTCACCACCGGCAATTACTTTTCTTGGTTTTTGTAAAATTAGTAGCAGAAATTTTCCACATGGGATGCTTACAAAACTCCAAAACAGCAAATTCTTAACAAGCAGTGAATATAATCATGTTATAGTTTCTTGTATCTTCAATATTAACTGTTTTCATCAGTTGATCAAGATCCTCAAACACTGCTCATCCACTCTGTCTCTCCCATACACAAATACACTGGCAGCTAAGACAGATATGAGATTATTTAACCCATGTAAATGCCTGAATAGCAGAGAAAACCCAAGAGATGCACAAAGATATTATCATTTTATTCAATTAGCGGGTGACACAAGCAGTGCATTGTTCGGGCGAACTCTCCCTCTTTCCCTCCCTCCCAAGCACATACACAGACACAGAATTATATCTTTTTATCCATTCACTCTCCACTTCTACGAATATAAATAGCAAAATTGAAAATTTGTTGATTCTACGGAAGATCACTCCATATTTGCATCAATAAGTGATCCTAGCATACTAAGAACATATACATACAGATACAGGCACACAGTTTCAACGCGGGAAAGGATTAGAGGGAAATCCATAAGCCACGGATTCAATAAACAAAGCCATTAGTATTCCCTCAAGCAATTCATAACGGAAAGACGAAACTACCTGATACGGATCGAAGCTATCATTCTCCGACACCTTCAAAAAGGTTGCCAGGCAAACAAGCTGCCAACATAAACACAAGACATAAGTATGAATCTAAATTGAAGACACCGAGTAATACAAAAATCGAATTCGACGAACCTTTACTAAAGCTGTTCCGAGATAGACAAGAGCTGCTTTAACAGAGGTACCAAGCGTGTCGTACTCGGACCTGCACGCGCATACTTATTACAGCAACACCAATTTGCATATCGACACAACAGCAATAGATCGAGTTTTTCTTAAATTTAAACAAACCTCCATATTCATGGAGATTATGAAACATCCAATGTTGAATAATCAGATCGGGATTCGAGTAAGGTTAGGGTTTCCGTTACAACAAAGTATTACCAAATTCGTGACATGGAATTGAGCTTCGAATGAAATAAAGAGAAGCAGAACTCACAATGGCGTGGCGGAGTAGTAAACGGCGTGAGGGCCGAATGTGAGGATTGCGCAGTTGAAGAAATGGAACACCGTCATTCTCTGTGTCTCTGTGTCTCGAATCTCTTTCTCGGAAGTCCCAGTGCAACCAGTGACGACAAGATGGTGTTTGGTTATAGAAGAAACCTTGGTTGTATGATAATTAACGAAATAAACCACTTTGAACGGGCTAGTGCGATGGGCTTTAAGCCCACTTGATCGAATTAGCGTATATTGGACCTTATTTTAGACAAACGACTCGGCCCAGCCCAATTATGAATTGGTTGTGGTCTTTCTAGGATTGCTGGACTACATGTTATTGAACTAAAAGTACCTGCAAGACAAAGAGAAAGAAAACCTTAAAAAGTGTTTCCTAGAGTTCAGCAGAGGATACCTCGAGGTCTAAAAACGTACATCCAAATGACCTAACTTTCTATTCTTTTAAAAAATGATTTTCTGTGCGTTGTTGATTGATGGAGAGGCTCAAGGACTTAATAGAACTTGATTCAATAGCCTCCACTTTTTTGAAACACTTTTATCATTCTTTGATAATAATTAAATGTCAATAATCTAGATGGCAAAGACTAAGATACAATTTAAGCTTTATGCACTCGTTTCTATAAAAGCGAGTTAGGTCTATTCGGCCCAATTAAGATAGGCCCGGCCGGCCTAAGTTAAGTTGATCTAAAGTGGATAATGATTGGTTGGCTTATACGTCTCATTGTTAATGGGCCGGCTTAATAGCTAAGGAAGCCCGCTTTTAAGAGGTTGATTATGTGTTACACCATATATCAATTTTGTATATTTGGTCGGATAAATTTCTTCCCGCTTAGTTTGAAAAAATAATAAGAATAAAAACTGCTGTATGTATAAAACAAATATATACATTGGTTATGATTGGCTATTGATCTCTTCTGCCTGGCCTCACATGATGTCTCATTATTCTACTATTTTTTGAAGGTAAGAATCTTCATGTGTCTTCCATTTTCCCATTTTGAAAGTTTGTTGTTGATATATTCTCTTTTACTAATCCACCAAATGGAACTGACATAAATAAATTAACTTATATTCCTTTGCATCCAAGCCGGTGTGATATTTTAACCAGTACTACAACATTAAAAAAAATAATCATATATTTGACTTTTTTATGCTTCTTAAAGTAATATTATTCTACTCTTGTTTAATTTTTTAATTCTTTCAACTTCACTAGCTAGGTAGACAAGGCCGTTCTTGAAAAAGAAGAACATCTTTTTTCAAACTGGAATAAAAAATTTTAAAAAACACTCCCATTTTATTCGATCCCTTTGCTACTACTCTTCACATCAGTTTCATTATTATTGTCACACAACTAAAATTTTAACAATAGTTTTTGTTCTTGTCAAACATCGGACCGAAGACATCTTTATGAGCATTAAATAATAATCCGAAAGGATATAATCGTTCTAATTATAGCCGGTTAAACTACTCTTTGCGGACAACACTAATATATATATATTTGTTTCGTGTTATAAAATAAGCATCTCAATATCAAATTAAAACTCTACCCAAGTCCTCGAGTCCCAATAATTTTACATATTTAGTACGAAGTTCAAAGCATATATACTATACGTCATGGGAGCAGGTTATTCCTTTTGAAAAGCAAATGGGGAATTATTTTGCCGATGTTGACAATTTAAGGTTTGGTTTTCTTATAAATTATTGATGAGAAAGCTGGCCGGAGACGTACACTATTTGACAGCATAAAGTGGCGTTCTTTATTAAAAAGTAAAAAAGAAGAAAAATGAAAAAAAAAAAAAAAAAAAAGGAAGGAAAAAAGAAAAAGAAAGAGTCAAATGAATTAAGGAAAAGTGAGCAACATTGATGAGCTCTAGACCAAGTATAAAATAGTACCTTGTATGGTCCATGTGACAACAGTGGGAAAATGATAGGAAGATGTGAGAACGCAAGCGATGAGGTAATCATCAAACCCTCTCTCTCTCTCTCTTTATATATATACACCCAGTAATTCATAAAATGGCATGAAAAATGATGTAAAACTAGAGATTGAAAGGAGTTTTAATTATAAAATATTTGTTATGTTCATGTTCTGATCAAATAAAATTAAATGATTAGTTATTTAGAAAAAAAAAAACTGAAATTAAATAAGAATATTAGGTACGAATGAAAGCATATATTATGAGCTACAAATGAATTAATATAAAGTTTTAATTACCTTCTTTTTCAATGCTCTGATGATTGGGGCATGCAGCTGTGAAAACAAAAAAATGTCGACCGAACAAGATTTCAGTGGCCATTCTGAAATTCCCAATAAAAACTGGTTCTAGGCACACGATGATCCTCCTTTATATGGGTCCCGCGACAAGGGAACAGTCCAACTAATTCGATAATATCTCAACAAACAGATTTTTTTTTTTTTTTTTAAAAAAAAGGAAAATGATCATGGAGTGATATAGGTTTGAGTATAATTGAAGTTATAATCTGATAAGTTTGATTAAATTGGTCCGACTTTGCGATATTAACTTAATAATTTTACGTTGCTCTTTTGTATTGAATTTGAGAAAATCAGACATGGCAAGGCAAGTTCTAAGAGTCGTCTACGTGAGTGAAGTAGCATTGTTGCACCTCAACAATTCATCCTTAGTTTTAGTACCATTTGTTGAATTAGATCTTTAATCATCTTATTTAAAAATTAACATGAGAAAAACAACACTGTTGCACCTCAACATTTGAACAAATAAACTCTAATATGCTCTTGTTGTCTTACGACTTAAACTTATGACCTTAGTTTTAGTATTATTTGTTGGATTAGATCTTTAATTATCTTATTTAAAAATTAACATGAGAAGAACAACACTGTTATACCTCAACATTTGAACAAATAAAACCTAAAGAAACTCTAATATGAAACTACCTATTCAAACAAGTAAAAGATAAACAAATTCTTATGTGGAATTTTTCTCTCAAGTCTCAACTACCCTATGTTTAGGTGAGTACCTATCTATACGAGGATGGACCTCACTTGCGAGAAACGTGGAAGATGTTAAATTTCATTATTTTTGAAAAATAATGAAAAAATAAAAACTAAAAAAATTAAGAAATACTCTGATCGAGTATTTTTAGAGCTTTTGAACCAAAAAATTATATATATATATTGACAAACATCTTCGCATAAGACAGACACTTAAACCTAATACTATAATGTTCACGCTTTGTTGACTTCATTATGGCTTTGGACAACGTGACATATATATTAAGGATCTTTCCGGATCTGAGTCCATCTAATTAATTCTGGACTCTCCTAATCAAGTTATATATATAACGAAAAAGAAAAAGGAAAAAAATAGAAATGTACAAAAATTCAGCTAGCATAGGAACATTATATAATTATTTAAAGTAATTTCTTTGATTAATTCCCTAACTAGGTGCCCATCAATTGACGAAAGCAAACGATGTGGGTTTTGCCGTGGTATCCCACAATAGAAAAAAACGTTTGAATCTTCAAAACAACAAGGTTGAGGTTTGTTTGTCAATAATTATAAACCAGTTATGTGAGCTTAGCTTTGCTTATGGTCTGACTTCAATCACAACGTTTTTTTTTTTTTTAAAAAAAAAAAAAAAAATTAAAATTAATCGTCGTTGGTTAATTATAATCATATATGATCACTTTACTCGGTGCTCCTCAATCTCATCTATCGAGCTAGCTGGCTACGTGGTCGTGTGTGAGCCGTGAGGCAATGAACCCACTTCTCTAATTGATAAAAAAAAATAAACAAAAAAAAAAAAGAAAAAAAAAAAAGAAAAAGGTCATCGTGTTGTTAATGTTATTAGTTATATATATATATATATATACATCCGCATAAAACTCTAATCACTGTCAGAGAATAGCAATACTTGTCCCACATTAAAAAAATATGAAGTCTTTTTCTCTTTTGGTTTTTATATAATGAAGTTTCTTATGTACAATTATATTCATTCTATAAATACAATATGTAGTCAATAAGGCTTTAGTGTGTTGATGTAGGTTTTAAACTGAATCATCTTAAATCTTGTGTCTCTTGTTTATTTATCTTTTGCTCTTTTATATTTTCGCATTTATATTTTCGCATTATGTTTTCTTACATGGTATCAGAGCCAGGTTTTGATCCTGGGACCTGTGGGTTATGGGCCCACGATGCTTCCAAAGCATTTATATTTTCGCCCATTGTTGGCTTTCTTATTTGGTCATTTGCTCATTACTTATAATTTGACATTTGTGGCTTTGCCCATGCCCATTCCGGTCAATAGTTGCCGATGTTCAAAATTCGTCGATGATCTTGGCCTTCATCACCGTTTAAGATGCAAACTCATGGTGAAAAAAAATTGCCCATGTTTAAGAGTTGCCGATGCTTTTAATTTTAGCGCCATCAATCACTTTTTTCAGTGCTGAGATCAATAACTAAACTCAAGATTTCACAAGTTCCCACCTTAAGTTTGAAGGGGAATGTTAGAAAATAGCAATGTGAGCTTGTCCTACATTGAAAAAATATGAAGTCTCTCTCCCATTTGATTCCTATATAATGAGGCTTCTTATGTACATATTCATTCAATAAATACAATATGTAGCCAATAGGGCTTTAGCGTGTAGATATAGGTATTAAACCGAATCACCTTAAATCTTGTGTCTTTTGTCTATTTCTCTCTTGCTCTTTTATATTTTCATATTTATATTTTCGCATTATGTTTTCTTACGATCACTATGATTAATTTGCTAGATAATCATGTTTTTCAGACTTGATCTAATTCTGTTAATTAAAACAAGTACGCTCTCAAATATCTCTTTCTCATTTTCTTAATTAAGTCCATTTTCTCTTCTTCATTCCGTCACTAATTAATTAACTTGCAAAATTTGTATGTGGTGGGCTTTATTAAATATGTGGACATAATTCATATTGTCTCGAAAAGATAAAAATAATGATATAATTATACGTACACGACATGACGAAATTTTGGGTGGACGTAGTAACTGGAATTTGTTCGAGTTAGAATATATATGCTGTGTAATGTCCCGGCACTGCTCGTCAGCCTAAACGGCGTTGATTTCGGTGATTCCTTCCTTTCGTTTTTGTCTTTTCAGTCACTGATACTCAAAGGAAACGGAGTAGAGAAAAGCCAGATTCGAATTTCAATGCCACACATGCTTGTTTAGCTGTATCCTAATCTCACGAATAACCATGCCATTCTACGGATTAGGTGGGAAATTTTTATTTTATTTTTAAAAAATGCTGCCAGAGAAATTACTGCTTTTAATATAATTTGTTTACAAAGATAAGTAAAAAAGGAATGGTTAAAGTACTTTTTACATTTTTATTTTTTCTTCCGATGTTTTTAAAATAGTAAAAAATGTAGTTCATTTATGAAAAAAGACAAAATTAATACTTCCGTGAAAAGAGAAAATTAACGATCTACCACGTGTTATTTCTATAATATGCCTAAAAAAAAGAAAAAGAAAACTGCATGGGGTGGCCGGAATTGTCACAGTTGATGTAACTTAGCGAAAACTCATTTGCTCCATTCCACAAGCCATCCAATTACAAAATTGTTTAGCTTAGGAGATTCGGCTTCGCCGTCATGGCGATGAAGAAAATCGGCCTTGCTAAAAGAAGGCTATCTAGGTATGCTTCTAAGGCGAAGAAGGCAGTGCTTGAGAATTTTGGGAAGACGTGCTGCTTGAACCGCCAAGGGCCGGTTCAAGGAAATCGAGTTGGTATTTGAAATGAACTAGGTACCTTCCTGATTTGATGGGCGACTCCCTCGAGAGCTACACTAGCCGAGTGGTGCCGGGTGTTCATAGGCATCGGCTTGCCAGAGAAGGAGGGCAGCAATGGACCGGCTGGTTCGCCAAGCATTTCCCAACGAGAAACAAGGACTTTGAGATGGTACACGATTGAGACAGTGACGGAGGGATCCTAGCTACCGCCCTCCTTCTTTGGCAAGGAGGTGCTGCAAATCGGCATGTCGGATTTGTTGAGGAGGAACGTGAGAGACGAGGAGTATGGGCCACCCCATGCAATTTTTTTTTTGTTTTTTTTTTTTTTTTTTAGGTTTAAGTTTTAATTTTTATTTTTAGGACACGTGGCATATTATGAGAGTGACATGTGTCAAATCGTTAATTTTCTCTCAATGTATCAATTTTATTTTATTTTATTTTTGATATGTCCACACAAGGAAAGGAGAAAGGAGAATTCAAACTAATGACCTCCTCTTTATGAGGTGTGGTTCATAGTTGATTGAGCTACCTCTTAAGTCATAGGTCACAGAATCTAACGGATGTATCAATTTTACCTTTTCTTATGGGTCAGGTACCATTTTTGACTATTTTGAAAGCCTAAGAAAAAGAATAAAAAAGTATAAACCGAAATACTAAAAAAGTACTTAACCCAAAAAAGATTTACAGAAAATGGATGAAATCGATCTCTGGATCCTAGACGTATTTTAGTAGAATGTAAAAATTTGTTAATTCAAGCCACTTGCCATGCACGTGAAGAGATGAACACAGCAGTATCAACGAATTGAACCACATCTTTTGCCGGGTGAAGCATCCGCCGATTCCGCCCAACATTAAATAGTAAAACACAAGCAACAGATAATTAAGTTAAATCATTAATTGTTTTAAGCGATAGAAAATGATCTAATTAATTAATTAACATTCTTTCACTTCTCTTCTTGCGTGGTCTAAACTTTCTCCTAATAAATAAGGCCCAACACATATAATATGATATTTAATTAAAATTATAGGTCATGAATTATAACATAAAATATGTTTGTTCTTGCTTGATATGCACTAATTAAAAGAACAAAGTCAAGAGTTAATATGAAATATAATTCAATCGGTTGTGGACCACACCTAATAAAACGGAGATTACTAGTTCAAATTTTTCCTTCTCATTCCCTCGTATGAATATGTCAAAAAATGTAAATATATGAGTGTCGTTAGGATATTATAACTTTTATTATAATTTATTTACAAATTGATGTGACAGTTTGTGCGATACTTATTACGTTAATTATTAAACAATTAAATTTACTTGTCAAATTTTATATTTAATTTTTTTTTTCATCGTTAAGATACTGCCATATATAAATTTGTAAAAGATTATAATAAAAGCCAAAGAACATGATTTTTTTTTTCTTCCGTCCTCATATTAAATTAAGAGGCAGACGGTAAGTAAGCTACATGTTCTTTAGTTAAGATGCCCTATGAAAACAACACATAAGAAAGCTTCAAGGAGAACCAATTAAATGAGGCACTTTCTGTCAGATATATAAATTTATATTTTAAAACAAAAAGAATAAATAAAGAAATTAAAGAAACTAGTAGTAAAATAAATCCAAAATAGGAAGGAGAGAAGGAAGTCAGGAAGTGTTGTGATAAGACAAACACATGGAATATGGAATATAAGCCCAAAGCATTTGACAAGTTTGCAAGTGGAACCATACGGAGACATGTTGACCGGATAAAACCCACCTGCAAAACGTAATTAATTAATACTAATCCAACGTGAGGGGTTGGAAATAAGAAAACATTTCTCATTTCCCGGAGAATCTAGAGCGGATCAGGCGCTGACCGCAGCTTCGGAAACTATTAACAAATGATTAAACAAATGATTATGAGGATATAAAAAACAAATGGAATGGAGATTAGCAAAGCATGGGGTTCCGAGCATAATTAGACAGAGAAGGGCAGCATACAAAACGGGGGGGGGGGGTTTGAGAAAATAACAACAAAGGAAGAGAACAAACACGAGCCTATCGCCTAGACAAGGTCACGTCCATATATAGGTCACGTGATGGTAGCCATGTTGACGCCGTAGAATATGGTCTTTTTTATTTTTATTTTTTTTTATTTGAGGATTTCCACGCGCGGGTGGGGCTCGACAGATGGGTAGAGCCAAGAGGAATAATTGGACACGGAGAGGGAATATTGGGGAATTGAGGATAGATCGTAGATTGGACAAACACTAGTTGTCGTTGAATTGAAACCCTTGAGGTTTTTTTTACACTGTCTTCTTCCACTCCCACTTGCTCCTCAGATCACTCCACCTCACGCGCCAATTATATACCACCACTATCGGACAATTGTGCCACTATTGGGCTACCCGCGATGGCATCATACACAGTACAATTATGATCAACCAGTATAAATTCACGAGACCCACCAATTCATGATCATAATTAAGCTCTAGTTGTGGATATCACCGACACTTCCCCGCCGGTTTGTTAGTATGTTTCGAATTGAATGACGTTTTTATTTATTTATTTTGTGTTTAAATAATATCGTTCTTAAAGGTGATTCACTATGGAAGAGGATTCTATCCAATGCATATAGGTTAACATAGTTTAATTAATACGTTATATTCCCTATGAATTCATTTAATGGTTGATTTTTCATATTTTATAATATATACTGTTATATGACAGTACTTTAGTAATCTTCAGCAAAATAAATGATCACTGTTTTATTTGGAATGAAAGAAAATTAAGAGGTAATTAAGGCAGAGAACGTAATAAAGCATTAATTAAGCACTTAAAAGAGTGGAAAAGGTACGTAGCGCGTGGGTGAGAGAGAGTTGCATGTGGGTCTGCGACCCTGGTGTCGCCGGACACCCTAGCCGCTCCGACAGTTCCTCGATCTATCCTCTGCATATTCCTTCGTCTCCTTATTTCTCACGAGGCCAATTTTACTGATATTTCTGGTTTGGGATCGCACTTCGCACGTGTACAGCTCGATATTTATTGGTATTTAGAGCAGACTAGTTAGGTCCTGGTCATGTTGAAAGAGAGACACTAGCCTAGAGCTGGCAATGGTCGGTTTAGCTTGAGTTATATTAGTCGGACTGATTCCCAAGATATATATATATAATTTTTTTAATTCTGATGTTCCTATTACGCTGTTATTGAATATGGATAATCAGTGAGTTTGTGCCATCATCATATTCAATAACAAGGCATCTAATGTTCCGTTAACAAACTAAACTCAATATATAAAAATAATCCCTAAATTTCCAATTAACATAACAGCATCAAGAGCAACATAGCCGTTGAATTGATATATATATATATATATATTTTTTTTCACGACCCTAAATTCTCAATCAGCCACGTCCGCAAGAATGAAATCAATAAGGGGCAGCTTTGAACAGGGATATTTTAGCCTGCCAGTCAATCCTCTTGAATGAAAAGAAATGAGAATATTCCAATTTAAGAAAATCATGAAAAGAAATAAAAAAAATAAAAAAAAGTAGTAGAATCTGATAGAAACAGGAAGAGTAGGGAATTTATACATGGGTCGCGATCCATCAACGTAGAGAGAGAGAGAGAGAGAGAGAGAGAGAGGGACTCCGTTATTCCATAGAACAGTACCCCATTTGTTTTCTCGGTTTCCAACCATTCCCCGCAGGAACCACCACTATATCCCTGCACTTTCTTTATCATTCCCTATTATAAAGGAAGATAATTAAGGAGAAAAACGGACGTCTCTCTCTCTCTCCCTCTCACACTGTGTGTGTGGAAAGGTCTCTGATCCCTTTCTCTAACCATAAATACAGAACTTCCCCTTTTCACTAACTTTTCCTTTCAAACCCTTCATCCCGAAAAACTCTGCTTTAATTCCTTTCTCTTTTCCTGCATTTTTTTATATGACTAGGAGGCTCTGCTATTTTTTCCACCTCTGTCTATATTTTGCTCTTCCCATTAACCCTAGTAGGATCCTACTAAAAAGCCTATATTACCTCCTCCTCCCCCCTCTTCCTCTCTCTCTGAATATATATATATATATATATAGATGCCAATGCAAATCATGAGGCACTCATGATATAATCACAGCTGATGCTCTTCCTTTTCACCATTCCCTTCCAAGTTTCAAACCCATTTCTTGCTTTTGTATTTTTCTTTCCTCATTTGTTCTCTAAATTTAAGAACTTTGGGGGGGTGTTTTGATTAAATAAGCCAGATCTCCATCATGTTCCTCAGCTCAAACTCTATAATGATACCTCCATCAACCTTTCCTGACCTTTCCTTGCAGATCAGCCCTCCTTCGGTTTCGGATTTTGAAACCAAGGAACTGAGCTGTGATGGATTAATTACAAGAAAACCACTCTGCAGCAATAGGAGCCCAACCACCGAATCTGGAAGCAGCGGGAGCGATTTAAGCCATGAAAATGGCTTCTACCACCCAGAGAGGACTTATAATCTTGGTCTTGGTGATCAGCCCACGTTGAGCTTAGGGTTTGAAATGGCAGATTCAAGAAACCATCCTCACCACCACCACCACCACCACGATCATCAGCCTCAAATCTACGGCCGGGAGTTCAAGAGAAGTACTGCAAGATTTATTAGTGGAGTGAAAAGAAGCGTCAGAGCTCCCAGAATGAGATGGACTACAACCCTCCACGCCCATTTCGTCCACGCAGTAGAACTTCTCGGTGGTCATGAAAGTAATATAGGACAACTATCTCTCTCTCTCTCCCTTTTCCCCCCTTATTCAGCATGAAAAGTGATTATCTTTTGTTTTGTCCTTGACAAGTTTACCCTATTTTTTCCCTTGTCAACAGGAGCAACACCAAAGTCTGTCTTAGAGTTGATGAATGTGAAGGATCTAACCCTAGCTCACGTGAAGAGTCACTTGCAGGTGGGTGTACTGTGTTCAATCTCCATGTCTTTGAACTTATAATAGAGTTGTTTCTTGCTCTTCTTCTAGCTACCATTATTGTATATTCATGTCATGTTGACAAGATCCATTTGTAGTGAGGGAAGGAGAACAAAGGGTAAGGACAAAAGGGCATCTAGAGGGTAACTGATGTTTTAGCAATGTGGACCATTTTTTCTCATTTTTTTCTCCATGGTGTTCATGCAGATGTATAGAACAGTGAAGAGCACTGACAAAGGATCAGGTAATTGATTCCCTCCTCCCTCCACCCCTCNCCCCCCCCCCCCCCCCCCCCCTCCCCCAAACGTCTATTTCTTCTTCTATTATTCTCTCTTTGTTGGCGAGCTTGGTAATCCAAGTGCGACAAAAAACTGTATCATTTGATCCACTGAATCCCAACTAAAACAAAAATAGTTGGGCTAGGACTGACCTTTGTACATGTGAATTATTGGATGCGTGTCTGATAAAGCTAGAGCAATGGCTCTATCTATAATGAATATTTGCAGGTCAGGGGCAGACAGATATTGGTCTCAACCAAAGGCCTAGACTGGTTGATGTGGAAGCTAACCCACTTACCACGCCACAGAAATTCCAAAGGTGAGTGCATTTGCAGCTTGCAGCCTAGCTTATTTTCGTGCTTTCTTCTGATAATCTCCTGCATCTTCTCCTCTTTGCAAAATGAATATAATAATATTTACTGAAATGATGTTATTGCGGTGCATTCATGCATTACTATTCACAAATGCCGGGCGGGCTTTTTTTGGTCCAACAAGAGGTCTGCGTCTTTGTCGATGGTGTGTAAATAGCGGCAACTTGTTAGCGAGAATCTCAAGTCATCATAGATTTTGGTGAATGTCGCTGGCCTAGGAGAGGGGGGTTTTTCTATAGGGTAAGCTAGGGGTGATTTAACGTTAGCGTTTGATCCTCTTCAGGTCCGTTGGATTTGAAAGTCCTGATCCCAAAACGTCCTAAAAGTCAAGGGTTTGGTTCAAACCTCAATGCTGTTGTAATCTGAGGTGTATTGGGATGCCACAACCCATAACCCATAGGACAAGGTACCTCCCCATGCATTTCAAATGAATTCATGATTTAATGTTATATTATTTACATTTTTTAAAGAAAAATATATTAATAAAATTGTTGTTATATAATTATAATTATAAAATAAATATATATATTTTATCAATTTCCAAATGGAAATGATCCCTGTTCCTCACCCGCAACGGTCAGTACTACTGGTTGGCCTTTTGTAGACTTCACTATATATCGCTGTGCAGAATCTGACAAGAACGCAGGATTAAATTGCGAATATGAAAATTGGAAAATGAGTGTTTCTAAAGGAAGTGTGCTCGATCATTTATTATATATAGTTTAAATTAGCTAGCTGCACCACTCGATCAGTACTTGAAGTTTAATTAATTATCCCTTGGTCGGCATGCATTCTGTCGACTTCATTATTTCTTTGGACACTCAGACAAAAATGTAGCCGGAGGACTGATTTATGATGCTTCAATTAATGCTGTATTATTAACGAGCATGCAGGGAGTGACAAAAGTTTGCTGATGTGTTATAGTACTTGATTTAAGCTGCATGTTAATTTAGCATGATCCGATCCATGGGATCAATATATATACATCTCTAGCTACTTTATTATGTCGCGTGCATGTCAATATATATATATATAGATGAATTATTACTTAATAAAAACACCGGCAGCCAGGGACAAAACCAGACGGTGGGAGGCATGGTCGATCTCCTTGGTTTTGAAATTTTTTTCTTATTTACTCTTTCCTAGTATAAGTGAATTATTATATCAAAAGCCATAACATTAGATACCCCCTGTTCCATTTCTGTGGGCAAAATAGGTTTTTAATTTGTTCTTTTTGTTAAATTATTGATAAAGTGATTAAATTTATCTCTTCGCTTAAGCTTTTGGGATAACTAGTAATTTAACACTTTCGAGATTTCTTTTTCATTTGTCAATCTTATTTCTTTTTAACATCCAATTACGCATTGAGTATTAATTTATTGCCTACCACATACATATTTGTTTGTCTTGTGTTAATGTCTTCTCAATAAAATTATCAGCAGAATGGAGAGAAGCAGCAGGAGCAGATCAAATGATGAGACTGCTTTAACATATTCTCATATCAAGACAAACGATACCAAGGTATGTTTTATATATTTTTGTGACATAAAAAACGTACGAGACCGACCAATATTATAACATGTTGAATTTTTGGTAAACTAATGTTGTTTCCTTAATTTTTGTAACTAAAATAATGATTAATTTCACTTTTCAAACAGGAGGACGGACACAAAGCAGCCCCCCATGTTTCTGGTAGCTCCAATATTCCACCGTCGAATCCGCTGCTTAATCTGGAGTTCACCCTTGGAAGGCCAAATTGGCAGACGACGGACTATCTTGAACCTTCAAATGATCAGCTAACCAACCCTTCTCAAATGTTAAAAAACCATGAGACATTTGTGTAATGAATATGGAGGAAAATATCTAATATTTAATCTGCATGTTTTAGTTCCATATATAGTGTTTGAAATGTCTCGATTGGAGAAAGAAAAATGAAAAAAAGAAAGAGCAAAGGTATTAACGGTACAACAATATTTCTATTATATATATAAGAAACATTTGCTGTACACGTGAGTTCCGAGACATGTTTGATGGTTTTATATTTAAAAGGACCTCAAAATTTCGTAGCATTCATGATAATTTTTCTGGCCTGCCGGGGACCATGGGCCGTACACAGGCCATGGCAGGCCCGTAATAGGGTCCTCATTAAGGACAGGTGGGTCAAGTAAAAGCGAAGTGTTAGAATATGATAGCAGAACAAAAATTTTTAACCATCAATTAATTAAATATTTTGATGATCGTGGCCGAATTTGAATCCCACTGCAGCAGAGTTTGGGCACTGCCAATGCACTTTTAAATAGTTGCAAACGCCTTGGAGAAATTAATTAATGAGATTGTTAAAGAGTAATGCCTTGATTGATTTTGAGTTTTCATTAGTCAATTTTATAACTATATGCGAAGATATTGATGTAGTTAAAATTTTATGATTTAATTTGAAATTAAAAATCAAACATTAAAGATCAATTTGGATAAATCACATGCTTTAAGAACATATATCAATTTAATAGACTGAATTAAAAAATTTCTTTCTAACCCAATTTGAAAAGAAAAACTTTTACTAAAAATAAGTACGCAACAACTTTTTTAGCAGAAAATAGAGGGTAATGCTAAGAACTACACCTTAATCCCACTCGGTTGACATGATATTGTCTATCAATCATTGTTATAAAAAGGAAAAAGAAACTACACTTAAAAATTTGTCGGATGACATTATCTGGATCACCAATGTCTTAATCGATTGACATTATCCCACTCGGTTGACATTATCTCACCAATGTCTTAATCGATTATTGAATTATTATTTTTTAATAATTGCTAATTGCTAAATTGACATTGTCATATTAGTATGATAGGATAGTGATGAAATAAAAGCTTAATTTCTAACAATTTAAAAATAAAATCAAGGGGTATTTCTCATAATTAAACTAATTAAATATCCAAAGCTTCATTCATTTTTAAATTTTGAATTTTGAATTTTTTTTTTTTTGGGGGGGGTGGGGTTCAGATTGTGGAGTATAGTAGTGACTGTAGTAGCAAGAGCTTGACATAGTTTGCTGATGTATTTGGACCCCATATATGGGAGATAATATGGAGGCCGACATTGGGTAGTTTACAAAGGGTGTCAGAGGTAGTGAGGACCACAACCAAAAATTACAGGCCTCGTGCTCATCACGCGGCCCACATAGCAAGCCTACAGCTTTGAAGGCGGTCGGGGGTTTGACCATTGAGGAATTGAGGCATCAGAAAGAGAAAGAGGGTGGCTCGATCAGCTGTTCATGGAAAAATTAGGCAGAGGCACTAAGGGATTGTTCCTTGTGTTCATCATTATGGGTTGTCTTTTTGCGTATCTATTCATATATCTTTTGGGTACACTCCGCTAGATTTCCTGTTCTTCATCATTACAGACACATGTATTATCTATCTCTCTCTGTTCATGTTTGCGTGAAAGAAGATCCTGCCACACAAAAAGTAGGTCCATCATCATCTCACCATCCCATTTGTCCCTGATCTCTTCCACTACTACTTGTGCTTGGTCCACTTTCCTTTTTTTCTTTTGCCTTTTCTTCGATATTCTCTTGGTTTTTAATAATTCCCCCTTTTTTAGTACCGTTTAAGATATTATAGCTTTAATTTACATGATATTTAATCTACGTGATAATCACTAAAATATAAATTATTCCGCCAATTTATAATAAAAGGTGATTTGTACGTTGGTTTCAATCTGATTACACCAATTTGTGAGATTACTGTGGTAAGAAACTGGATATAAGACACTGCTCTTCTGTGTAATATTCATGGTTGTAAATGTAAAGCATGCTGGGTGTCATATTGTTTTCAGTACAGCCTAGACTATCGTTAGGTGGGTTGGTGTTTGAAAAAGACATGAAATTTGTCGTGTGGATATTCCTTCATTTTTTTTTTTTTTTAAAAAAATGATCTTTTTAATTTTTTATTGATGTTCAANAATTTGTCGTGTGGATATTCCTTCATTTTTTTTTTTAAAAAAAAAAATGATCTTTTTAATTTTTTTTTTTTTTTTTAATTTTTTATTGATGTTCAACCACATGTTTTTTATAGTCACCAGCAGCCCGTGGTTGATAATTTGCTGTGTGTAAAGGATCAATATTTTTATAAAATAATTGATTTTTGATGATGTTGAAAGTCACCCAGCCAATTTAATTACTTTGAGGAGAAATAAAATGGCTCAAAGGTCTGTTGGGGGGAGCCAGCAAAAAATACCTCTAATGCTTAAGTTACTTGATGCCTCTAGTCTTCCCAAAGGGAAAGTTAAAGGGAAAGTTCTTTAATTAATAAGTGCACGTGTATATAATAATGAATGAATGAGTGAAAATTACGCTTTACTCCTAACTTAGAGATTAACAAAAACCTCTAAAGTTTGGTATTAGTTTAATAGATTAAGTTGGAATTAAGAATTTCTTCCATAACCCAATTTAAAAGAAAATTTTGTTCATTTACTAACATTTAAATTTTTTTTTTTTTTTTTCTACCTCCAACATCTTAAACACTGTTAATTGTTTTGAGGATGATGGCTGATTTCATTTGTAGCAATGGAAGTGAACTTATTTATGGGAATTACAGAGTGAGTCAGGTTTTTAACTGTACGTACGTGGTGGATGGACGAGAGGTGACACGTACCTGAACATGTCACAAACATTTGAAGATGACAAAGTCAAAGTGGCATGAAATTTGCATCACGAGTAAGTGAAGTGATGTCTGACCACCAGCATTCATTTCCCAAGTAGTGATCAGAACTTAAAGCATAAGGAATCTAAAACCTTTTAAATAGGTAATTAAGGTCAACTAACCTATACGTACCCATCTATATATATATAAGCTGTATACTTGTCCTAATTACATTATATATATATAAGCTGTATAATTGTTCTAATTAGATCGATGAATATATTACTCAATAGTTTGTTTCGTGCAGGAAAATGAGTTACCTGGCCGGATGGCCCAGAACGAATCTATTTTATTGTGTTAAGGAATTACTTAAATGATTAAATTTATAATATTATATTAATATAAGTTTTTAAGATAAGTAATGATTCATATATTGTATTAGAGCAAATATTGTATAGGTTTTACCAATATATGATCCCAATTATATGCGTTATATAATTCTTTTTCAACCGTTTAGATTTAATTTAATTTTTTTATTTTCATAAAGAACATAAACTTAAATTAAAACGATTAAAAAAACTATAACACATATTCAATAATACGGAACTCTGACGGCCAATTTATTGGTTCTACAAAGTTAAACAAATTTATATCTTTTTATTTTTAAATGCCGTAGTTGAGGGGACCCATGCATGCATGCATGCTTCTTGCCAGAAACTTCAAGAATTCGATATGTATATGCATCAAGCATGCCACTTCAGTAGAAATTGCTGTCGCAGTGGACTTATAAATTGACTTGGGATTCATGTTGATATGTGTATATCTTACTGTTGAATTACCATGGATCCTTATCTACAATTAACTGCCATTGTTGTCTTCGTTTCTTTAATCTTTTACTTCTTGTGTTCATTGCTTGAAAGGAAGAGGACCGGCGAGGACAGCAAGAGAAAAGAGGCTCCTGAACCAGCTGGTGCATGGCCAATTATTGGCCACCTCCACCTTCTAGGCGGCGGTGATCAGCTTCTCTACCGAACCCTTGGAGCAATGGCGGATATGTACGGCTCAGCATTTAGTATCCGCCTTGGCTGTCGCCGTGCTTTTGTTGTGAGTAGCTGGGAAGTAGCAAGGGAATGCTTCACCGTAAATGACAAGGCGCTTGCCTCACGCCCTACTACCGTAGCTGCAAAGCTCATGGGCTACAACCATGCCGTGTTTGGATTTGCACCCTACAGCCCCTTCTGGCGTGAGATGCGAAAGATTGCAACGCTTGAGCTTCTTTCGAACCGCCGGCTCGAAATGCTCAAGCACGTTAGGACTTCTGAAATTGACATGGGGATACGGGAGCTGTACACTTCATGGGTCCAAAATGACTCCCGTCCTTTGCTTGTTGAGCTTAACCGGTGGTTAGATGAGTTGACACTTAATGTGGTGGTCAGAATGGTGGCCGGAAAACGTTACTTTGGGGCCTCGGCTACCTGTGACGATGGGGAGGCCAGGAGGTGTCAAAAAGCGATCAGCCAATTCTTTCATCTGATAGGCATTTTTGTGGTTTCGGACGCACTTCCATTTCTATGGTGGTTGGATTTGAAGGGGCATGAAAGGGCTATGAAGAAGACGGCCAAGGAGTTGGACTCCATACTTGGAGGGTGGCTGGAGGAGCATCGTCAAAGGAGAGTTTCTGGTGAAGTTAAGGCTGAGGGTGAGCAGGACTTCATTGATGTGATGTTGTCACTTGAGGAGGAAGGTCAACTCTCAAATTTTCAATATGATGCAGATACTAGCATCAAGTCTACCTGCCTGGTATGTTGATTGTTGATTATCATTGATAATTGAAATTGAATTTGTGGTTAATGATAATTGAAATTGAATTTGTGGTTATATAAATTAGCTGGAAAAACTATTCTTGGGCGTATTCCTACACTAGCGGTGAAATTGGCCACCCGCATAAGTTTTGGGTTGGGCCTTTTGTGTCATCTCAAGATCAACAGGCCCAATTCTTGGATGGGCTGTATGCTGTTAATTCAATTAACAACATATATATAAGTAGCTCACGAAGGCATAAGAATTTTAGAAGAATGAGAGAGATCAGGATCGCGAGGCTTTATTACATGTTATGGACAGCTTAAAATGTAGGACTACTTTATTTGAGGTTGTGTGTTATTCAGGCAGCGTGACAATCCTACGTGAAGAGTTTAAGGATTTTAGTTGGGAACTATTATTCTTTTAAAAAATTATACCCTTCTAATTATTGAGGTTATTACACATCGGTTGTGGGAGGGGTTGATAGTCATTTTATAAGTGTGAGGGAAAGCCTTACTTCTTGAGCTAGCTTTTGGGGTTGAAAAAGGCTTAAGATCACCCAACATTAAAAAGTCTAAGAATAACACAAGTTTGTTCAAATAACACATAAATTTGATCGAGAAGTCTAAAAGAGGAGGTTACAAAGTTTGCATGCTTCAAGCAACCTAAAATACAAAATCCTTTGGCTCTTTTATTCTGCCCAAATTTAAGTGTTATTCGGGTAGCTTAATAACAAGGGATTGAAGGGTTTTAAGGATTTTAATTTGAACCCATCATTCTTTTAAATAATTCTACCCTTTTGTTTGTAGATGATGTGCATGGAATTATGATAGTATATGTCATATGTGCATTATTAGTACTATATACTATATATTTTGGATTACTTAGACTATTTTATCTTCATTGTCTTTACAAAATTTTATGCAGGCGCTGATTCTTGGTGGTAGTGACACTACAGCAGGGACATTGGCATGGGCGATCTCATTACTCTTGAACAATCGAGATGTGTTGAAGAGGGCACAAGAAGAATTAGACATTCATGTTGGTATGGACAGACAGGTTGATGAATCGGACATAAAAAACCTCGTTTATCTTCAAGCCATTATCAAGGAAACCCTCCGCCTATACCCAGCCGGTCCTCTCTTAGGACCGCGGGAAGCATTGGAAGATTGCACCATTGCTGGCTATCGTGTGCCTGCTGGCACCCGATTGGTGGTAAACGTGTGGAAGATTCAAAGAGATCCAAGGGCTTGGATCAAGCCGTCTGCTTTCCAGCCAGAGAGATTTATCGCAGCCCATTCGAGTGTTGATGTTAGAGGTCAACACTTCGAACTTATGCCCTTCGGCTCTGGTAGACGATCATGCCCAGGTGTCTCGTTTGCGCTCCAAGTACTTAACTTGACACTTGCTCGTCTTCTCCATGGCTTTGACTTGGCAACCCCATTGGATGAACCTGTTGATATGACTGAAAGCCCAGGATTAACTATTCCAAAAGCAACTCCATTAGAGATTCTCCTCACACCACGCCTTCCTGCGAAACTCTATGGCTATTAAAGTGTTTGTTGGGGGAGTTGGAGTCATAGATGAATAAGTCAAATAAGATGAAGTGTTGTTGGCAAGAGGGGATCGTTGAGTCTTTGGGTGTACTGGGGAGGTTATTGCAAATATTTATTCGCGTACCGTGTACGAGATAAGTGTAGTTTCTTTTCAATATAATATTATTGGATCCTTTCAACAACAACAACAAAAAAAAAAAAAATCATTGGATCCTAATAATAATATAATATATCAAGATCTTATCACTTGGAGACTGTCCAAGTGTCTATCTCTTCAACAAACTTGTATTATAGGCCGTGGTAGATCGAAGGCGGCTAAAACTCTCTTAATTCAGCTTAGCAGACTATAACACCACAAAATAACAAAAAACGAATGGAACCCACTGACTGACCGGTGGAAGGCAAAGTCACGTTACATATATGATCTTATCTTATTTTTGAATTGTACGTGTGAATATTTGAGAGAGCTTGACAGAAAGATTTGGGAAGAAAGAAAAGGACATGATACATGTGGAAATAGCATTGACTATAGACTTGGTCATAAGGGTGCCGGGTGGTCCCTAACAGCACCGGAGAGAATTAGTTTGGCTTTCCATCTTGAAATCTTATCCTTAAGGTCATTAAAAGCCACATTAATTTCTTGTTCTTGTGAATGGAATGGATGGTAGTACTAGTGAAATTGATGGAATATGATCCTCTCCAACTTATTTTAGACCGGAGAATATTCAGTTAATGGCTAAGATTTAAAAGATCTTGGGGCCATAAATAAAAAACATGTCCTTTTAATATAAATAATAATAAAATATTATTTATACTTTAAAAATAATAATAAAATATTTAAAAAAAATTAAGGGGTAGCTGGCTATCCTATAGGGGGTGGCCGGACCACCACCGTTTGGGCCTGGGGTGGCCGAAGCCACCTAGGGCCATTGGGGGTGGTCCGGCCACTCCTAAGGCCCAAAGTAATATATATATATATATATATATTTCATTGGGCCTTGGGGGTGGCCAGACAACCCCCAATGGCCATGACCGGTCACGCCCAAGGCCTAAACTAAAAAAAAAAATCGTTAGCCCTTGAGGGTGGCCGGACCAACCCCAAGGACCATGGGGTGGCCGAAGCCACCCCCAAGCCAGCAGGGGTGGTCTGGCCTCCCCTTATGGGGTGTCCAGCTACCCATCTTTTTTTATTACTTTAGTTTTCATTTATTTTTAAATATTAATTAATTTTTTAATTTTTTTATTAAGATGACATGTGGCACTAGGATTTCTTTAAAGAAATCTTAGCCATGAACTGGATAACCTCCAGGACTAGAGAGGATCCGGATCCGAGGTTGATCGAGGATACCCTTAATGGAAGCAATGATGCATGGAAGGCATGTTAATTAAGAGGATTTGGTTAATTAAGTTCAACTTAATTAGGTGGTTGGCAGTTATTTAGTAACCGTTAGCTAGTGGTTATTAAATAAGAAAAAACTACAAATAACCGCTAACGCTTATTAAAAGAAAAGAAAAAAAATAAAACAAACCAAAACAAGGTAATTTCATGTCTCTATATATATATATACCTCTATCACTACCCATACGCCTTCACAAGAAGAATAGTAACATTTCCCAATTTTGCAACATATGACAATTTTAACACACTAGAAAACTTTCTCCCGTTTTAGACTATTATAAAATAGGAGAAGCGTCTACAACTCTCTTAAAACAACAAAAAGTGAGCTCATTATAACATGGACCGATGGACTCATACAAGTCAACAATAAAAATAATACAACAAAAAATATTGTAAATAGCTAAATATGCGTCTATAAAAGCTAATTCCAAGTTCCCATAATTAAAGATATCCCCCTAAGGTTCCAATCACGAGCTAAAATGGATTTTCTTTCTCCTTACCCAAACTCTGCCATAGCAGGACTCCTTGCCGTTATTCTCTTTTCCTACTACCTTGTAAGGAGGTCCAGTGTTGGCTTGCCCAAAATAGCACCTATTGCTGCGGGTGCATGGCCTATAGTTGGTCACCTCCCTCTGCTAGGGGGAACAAAGCCAGCTCCCCACATAACGTTGGGAGCTATGGCTGAAAAGTACGGACCAATTTTTAGTATCCAGCTTGGGTTGCAACGTGCTTTGGTAATAAGCAGTTGGGAAGTGGCCAAGGAGTGCTTCACCACCAACGACTTGGCTGTTTCCTCGAGGCCCAAGCTTGTAGCCGCCAAACACTTTGGCTATAACTTCGCCCTGTTCAGCTTCGCACCCTACGGTCCCTATTGGCGTTACATACGTAAAATAGCCACCATCGAGCTACTGTCTAACCGTCGGCTTGAACTTCTTTCCTACGTTCGAGTCTCCGAAGTTGAGACCACCTTACAAGAGCTATACAAAGTTTGGACAAAGAAAAAGGAATCAGGCCAGATTTTGGTGGAGTTGAAGCAGTGTTTCGGGGATATGAGTCTCAACGTGATTCTTAGGATGGTAGCTGGAAAGCGCTACTTTTCTACCACTACAGGGGCTGATGAGGAGGAGTCTCGACGAATCCAAAAGTCAGTGAGGGGATTCTTTCATTATACTGGGATGTTTGTGGTGTCGGATACCATTCCTTGCCTTGGGTGGTTGGACTTGGGTGGACATGAGAAGGCCATGAAGAAAGCTGCAAAAGAATTGGATGGTCTTCTTGGAAAATGGTTGGAAGAGCATAAGCGTAAGAGAGCTGCGGGTGAGGATAAAGAGGAGAAAGATTTCATGGACGTAATGCTTTCAGTCCTTGATGGCAAAGACTTTGCAGGTTATGACGCTGATACGATCAACAAAGCCACATGTTTGGTACGTACGCGCATTAATCCTTTTTTCACTTCTTATATTAATTAGTTTATAACTCATGCTGAGCAGATTTTTTATTATAATTTAATTTTAAAATTTAAAAGTACCTGTACTTTTTATTTTATATTAAAAAAAAAGTATAAAAATATATCTCACATATTTAAATAAAAAAATAAATAAATTTGTACACCGGTACATTACTAAGCAGAGTAAAACAAAGTTACACAAAATATTACATGAATGTATAAAATAAGAATAATAATAATAATAATTAAGGAGCTAATATGAAAATTGACACAAATTTCCTCCAAACTGGTTTAGAAAAAATTTCATTCAACTTATTCTAATGAGTCCCAAGTGTCATCGATCTAACATGTTTGGGTTTTAAAAAAATCAATGTTTAGGTTCATAGGTAAGTAAAATGACAATAAATGAGTGTTAAGAATATTAAAGAAAACATGTGGAAGATGATATTGGTACTTATTAGAGTAGATTGGAAGAAATTTCTCCCAAACCAGTTTGAATGAGTTTTTTGTCCGATGAAAAAAATAACAATAAGAAATGTATGTTCTACGGTCTCAATATTCTAACAAAAGTTGCGCTTTTGTAGAATATAATTCTAGGAGGCACTGACACCAGCACGGTTATCATAATTTGGGCAATATCGCTATTGTTGAACAACCGCCGAGTGTTGAAAAAGGCACAAGAGGAGCTTGACATCCATGTGGGCAAGGAAAGAGCTTTAAACGAGTCGGATATCAATCAATTGGTCTACCTCCAGGCCATTGTCAAAGAGACATTACGTTTATATCCAGCAGCACCTCTATCAGGACAGCGCGAATTCTCTAAGGACTGCATCATAGGTGATTACCATGTCCCCAAAGGCACCTGGTTAATCACAAACATTTGGAAAATCCAAATAGATCCACGCATATGGTCAGATCCATTGGCATTCGAGCCGGAAAGATTTCTCACCACCCAATTAAAAGATGTTGATCTTAGGGGTAAAAGTTTCGAGTTAATCCCGTTTGGAAGTGGGAGAAGAGTTTGCCCTGGAATATCTTTTGCCCTTCAAATGGTGCACTTAGTATTGGCTAGCTTCTTACACATGTATGACATCTCAACGCCTTCGAATGCACCGGTGGATATGACTGAAAGCCCTGGTCTAACGAACCTGAAAGCCACTCCACTTGAAGTCCTCATCACACCGCGCTTGCCTTCCGAGTTATATGGATTAATGACAACAGTCAAATAAAGTTTATGGATGGGCCCAAGTACCATGATGACAGGATTTTCTCATATTATGAATATGCATATTATAATAATCATAATAATCGCAAATTGTTGCAATCTCTTTATTATTAAGAAACATTTTATAATACTTACATGATTACAATCTTTTTGTTATTAAGTGATTTTTCTATATTCCAAAATAAGTTGCAATCTAGCTCGTCAATAAAGATGTAGTTTGCTGTTTGCCACCCGCTTATCTTGGCATGCACAATTAAGTCAAGTGCATTGCATTAATTGTTTCAATTTCTATTATCGGTTCAAAGGAAAACCATTACATGCATGATTTACATCAAAATGATTGAAAAAAGGAAAAAAAAAAAAAGAAAAAAAGAAAAAAAAGAAAAGACAATTTGTCAAATTAATTAACAAGAGAAATGATAGAGACACAACTTTTTTTATACAACTTTGGCCCAACTTTACTCTTATGTGAGTATTTTTTTTTTTTAAATAAAAAAAAAAATTTCTAAAGCAATAACATCCTATTTGGTCCTTTTTTTTTATTTGGTATTTTTTTTTTCAAAAAAATGGACTTTTTTTTTTTTTCATAATAATAATGATTTTTTTTTTAAAAAAAAAAAAACATTTTTCTAAAGAAAAAATACCATTTTTTTTTTGTGTGTCTCTATCATTCCTCAATTAACAATGGCTTGGCCCCTTTACAATTTATGGGATCTAAGAAAATATATCTAAAGACAAAATAGGAAAAAAGATATTCTGTATCTGATTGAGTGCACGTCTTATAATAGTGGTGCACATTTTCTTGAAAGATATATACATGCTCTTTCCTCACGTACACGCATCATTTTCTACAACTCGAGAGTCAATGTAGCGGGCCATGACTAAGTCAAGATTTTGATTGAGCAACATTTAAAAACAGATCGAGTTGAACAAAAATTGATTAAAAATATGCACCACTACTAAGACGTCAAGGACGGACACTGATCAATCAGCTTCAACCGGGAATATAAATTGAAACAATGCAATGCATAATTGAACCGCCCAGCACCCGATTTTCTTGACTGTGGGGTAGCCAGACAAGAGATTAGTGTCATGAGAAAAATGATTGGTGATTGGTATTTTTCTCATTTTTTTTTTTAAAAAATTTAATAGATTCACTATTAGATTTGTGAGGTCTACCATTGACTTATTTAGAATTCACATAAGTCAACAAATCTAATAGTTGATTTGTAAGATGAGATGGAGAAAGTATCAAAAAAATATTGACATAAATAATTTCTCTTATTAATTTTATGCCTCGTTTGGTTCGCAGAATATCTAGTTCATTAGAAAATAAATAACTACTACCGAGAATAAAAGAGTGTGGAGTAGAATAGCTACTCATATTCCTTAATTTTTTTTTTCTCTCATGTTCCTTAATTTGGTAACAACACATATACAAAAATTAAAATTTAATCAAAATTATGAAAAATCCCTTTTTTCCAACTCATATTAAAAAAAAATGTAAAACATTGAAATAAAATAGAAGAGGCTGGGGGTGGCACTAAAATGTGACGATACGGCCACCCTGAAATGTGACAAGGGTGGTCCCCCGAGGCATCTGAGGGTGGTATGACCACCCCCGACATCTTCTATGGGTGGCTTGACCACCCCCCACCTACTTTATTATTTTTATTTTTATTTTTTAAGTTTATTTAAAAAAAAAAAATGATATGGGTATTTTTGAAAATGTAGCTTTTAAGAGAAGACATATGTAACGTGACTTTGCCTTCCACCTGTCACTCATCAATGACTCAGATTTTGTCTAGATAGACTTTCTTAGATCCCAGAAATGTAAAAAGTGGCTAATGACTCAGATTTTTCTTCCTATCAGCCATTGTTAATTTGACAAAGATTTTTTTTTTCTTTTTTTTCCCCTTTCTTTTCAATCATATTTTGATGTAAATCATGTAATGGTTTGTCCGATCCTTTGAACCGAGATTAATGAAATTGAAACAATGCAATGCACTTGACTAATAATTTGTGCATGCTAAGATAATTAATTAGTGGGTGGCAAACAACATATTTAATATTGACGAGACTACAACGTATTTCGGAATATAGGAAAATCGCTTAGTGACAAGAAGATTGTAATCATGTAGTAATATAAAATGTTTCTTAATAATAAAGAGATTGCAATAATTTGTAATTATAATAATATGAGAAAATCCGGCCATCATAATACTAATTATAATTGGCCTATTCCATGAACTTTATTTAGTTGATCGTCGTCATTAATCCATATAATTTATTTGACCGTCGATTCTATCTTGAATCAATAATTTCTTTTGAATTTGAAATTTTCTTCAGGATTTTTTTGTTCCTTGTTTTCTGTAGATGGTGCTGATCTTTCATTTGCAATTCAGTAAGACATATTATGATCATAATATAAAAAGAAAGAGTGAGACTCAACGAAACCTTGTTGACGGACTGGGTCTTGCAGATGTAGCGCCTGTGTATACAAATATTTGGAATCCAAATATCTATAGGAAATTTCAAATAAATTGAATGTGAAACAAATATCTAAAATCCAAAACACTACAGAAAGAAGAAGAAGAAGCGTACCGAGAGTGGCATTTGGGAGAAGTAGAATGTGATGTTTTGAGTCTTTTGACTTATTCTACTTAAACCGGTTCATTTATCAAAACATACGTGCCTTTTGATTTTAAATGCACTGTTTTGTTTTGGTTAGTGGTTGAGCGTTCAGTTTTTTGCTGCCTTTTTTTATTTTTTATTTTTATTTTATTTTATTTTTTCATTTGTAGAAACGTTACTTTGGGGCCTCGGCTACCTGTGACGATGGGGAGGCCAGGAGGTGTCAAAAAGCGATCAGCCAATTCTTTCGTCTGATAGGCATTTTTGTGGTTTCGGACGCACTTCCTTTTCTATGGTGGTTGGATTTGAAGGAGCATGAGAGGGCTATGAAGAAGACGGCCAAGGAGTTGGATTCCATACTTGGAGGGTGGGTGGAGAAGCATCGTCAAAGGAGAGTTTCTGGTGAAGTTAAGGCTGAGGGTGAGCAGGACTTCATTGATGTGATGTTGATCACTTGAGGAGGAAGGTCAACTCTCAAATTTTCAATATGATGCAGATACTAGCATCAAGTCTACCTGCCTGATATGTTGATTGTCGATTATCATTGAAGAATTGAAATTGAATTTTGGTTATATAAATTAGCTGGAAAAACTATTCTTGGGCGTATTCCTACACTAGAGGTGAAATTGGCCACCAACATAAGTTTTGGGTTGGGCCTTTTGTGTCATCTCAAGAACAACAGGCCCAATTCTTGGATGGGCTATATGCTGTTAATTTAATTAACAATATATATATATACGTAGCTCACGAAGGCATAAGAATTTGAGAAGAATGAGAGAGATCAGGATTGCGAGGCTTTATTACATGTTATGGACAGCTTAAAATGTAGGACTATTTTATTTTAGGTTGTGTGTTATTCAGGCAGCGTGACAATCCTGCGTGAAGAGTTTAAGGAATTTAGTTGGGAACTATTATTCTTTTAAAAAATTATACCTTTTTAATTGTTAAGGTTATTACACATCGGTTGTGGGAGGGGTTGATGGTCACTTTATAAGTGTGAGGGAAAGCCTCACCTATTGAGCTAGCTTTTGAGATTGAAAGAGGCCCAAGACCACCTAACATTAAGAAGTCTAAGAATAATACAGTTTTGTTCGAATAACACATAAATTTGAGAAGTCTGAAAGAGGAGGTTACAAAGTCCACATGTTTCAAGCAACCTAAAATACAAAATCCTTTGGCTCTTTTATTCTACCCAAATTTAAGTGTTATTCAGGTAGCTTAATAACAAGGGATTGAAGGGTTTTAAGGATTTTAATTTGAACCCATCATTCTTTTAAATAATTCTACCCTTTTGTTTGTAGATGATGTGCATGGAATTGTGATAGTATATGTCATATGTGCATTATTATTAGTACTATATTATATATTTTGGGTTAGTTGACTATTTTATCTTCATTGCCTTTACAAAATTTTATGCAGGCGCTTATCCTTGGTGGCAGTGACACTACAGCAGGGACGCTGACATGGGCGATCTCATTACTCCTGAATAATCGAGATGCGTTGAAGAGGGCACAAGAAGAATTAGACATTCATGTTGGTATGGACAGACAGGTTGATGAATCGGACATAAGAAACCTCGTTTATCTTCAAGCCATTATCAAGGGAACCCTCCGCCTATACCCAGCCGGTCCCCTCTTAGGACCGCGAGAAGCATTGGAAGATTGCACCGTTGCTGGCTATCGTGTGCCTGCTGGCACCCGATTGGTGGTAAATGTGTGGAGGATTCAAAGAGATCCAAGGGCTTGGATCAATCCGTCTGCTTTCCAGCCAGAGAAATTTCTCGCAGCCCATGTGAGCGTTGATGTTAGAGGTCAACACTCTGAACTTATGCCCTTCGGCTCCGGCAGACGGTCATGCCCAGGCGTCTCATTTGCGCTCCAAGTGCTTAACTTGACACTTGCTCGTCTCCTTCATGGCTTTGACTTAGCAACCCCATTGGATGAACCTGTTGATATGACTGAAAGCCCAGGATTAACTATTCCAAAAGCAACCCCATTAGAGATTCTCCTCACACCACGCCTTCCTGCTAAACTCCATGACTATTAAAGTGTTTGTCGGGCCCGTCGGGGGAGTTGGAGTCATAGATGAATAAGTCAAATAAGATGAAGTGTTGTTGGCAAGAGGGGATCGTTGAATCTTTGGGTGTATTGGGGAGGTTATTGCAAATATTTATTCGTGTAAGAGATAAGTGTAGTTTCTTCTCAATATAATATTATTGGATTCTTTTTTAAACATATATACTGGATCCTAATAATAATGAGAAAACCTTGAATCAGGTCCATATGCAAAACATTCCTTTTACAGACATCACTCACAAGCTAACAACTAAGCAAACACAAAACAATTCCACAAAAATATTATATACTCACACACACAATATTTTGAGCTCAAAAGAGCTGCGTAGCAGGTCAGTTCAAACCCGTGGGCGGGTCACGACTGTGGAGTCATCTTCTCCGACTATTCTTCGGTGCCGAAGCCATATTTTCCGGCGTTTAGGATGATAAAATCCTTAAATGGTTCACTTTCCACCTCTAGGTTTTAATTTTGAGTCTAAAAACGAGTTTTAAGGCATTCAAATCGGGTTTTAAGGAGGGTTACAACGGTTTCAAGACGATTTTGTGGCTGTTCACGGCGAGACCCACAACGTCGTGGGTCTGGCTAGACCCTGGCGTACGTGGGTCTGGCCAAACCCACAGTGTGGGTCTTGCCCGTCCCTGGTCTTTCTCCGGCAGGTCATCTTCTCCACTTGCCAAACCCGATCTTTCTCCGAAGTGTCATCTTCTCCATGGGTCTCCACTTTTCATCTTCTCCGGCGGGTCCACGAAATGGAAAGAAAAGAGGACACTGCACTTACTTTAATTTGCTTTTTTTTTTTTCCTTTTTTTTTCACATTTTAATTTTTTACAATTTTTTTTTCAGATGATGATGTATCAAGAGGGGATTGGAGGCTGTAAAAGAGCCCTTTTGCAGATAGTCCGGATTTAAGGGGCTCTCAATAATAATATAATATATCAAGATCTTATCACTTGGAGACTGTCCAAGTGTCTATCTTTTCAACAAACTTGTATTATAGGCCGATGTAGTAGAGGTTCACACGGTGAAGGGATCGGAGATCTATTGGTCATTATAATTATGGTGTAATAATAAATTAAGATTTTGTAGCAAACACAGAAAAAAGAAATGAAATTAACAACATACATGAAGAGAATATTTATGTCACTGACATATCTACTCGATCAGGCAGCTCCATGTGTAGGTCAATTAAGCCACCGTATGTTGTGTTGGCGACAAAGGCCAAAGCCACATACAAATAAGCCGCAAGAGAGGAATCACGTACAGTCGAGAAGGAGATGATGCTTATCTCATATATAGCCAAAGAGTTTCCATTGCATTCTAGTTCTTATCCTAGTTCAAACATGATCTTCTTCTTCACCGTGATTCCTCTTGTGATTTATCTTGTATGTGGCTCTGATCTTTATCTCTAACAAGTACGTTTGAAGGCATAATTTATAAAAGTCCCTTAAGAAAGACATTTTATATTAAATTTATCAAAAGAAAGTTAACAAAAGAGAGGCTAAAAGGCCTCTAGAAAAATCAAATGAGAGGAGGCTATTTAACATGCTAGAAGGGTTTAGAAATTTTTTTTTTAAAAAAGGTGATGTTTATGGCATGTTTAAAAATTAAAAATATTAAAAATTCAAAACTAATTAAAGTACGACCACTTTCTTTTATATATAGAGAAAGAGAAAGGGAATTTGGTGAATTTACGCCAACAGAAAAGAAGAGAAAGAAGGGGAGTACCCCTCAAATAAATTCTGTTTAATTATTTTTTAATTCTGTCAATTGGAGTATAATAGTTCACTTAAAAAAAAAAAATAAATACTATTAACTAATAAAACTAAAATAAAGTTGCATGACCGGATAAAATCATCGTGTCCCACAACTAATCAAACTAGGGGTGAAATTTAAAACCGCCTAATCGCATCCGCTAACCGTTAACCGCACTAACCGCTAACCGCTATCTGCACTAATCGCTAACCGCTTTGAAAGCGGTTAGTAAAAATCGCTAACCGCNTACACCTATTTTACTCAGGAGTCCCAATTTCGATTCCCCCCACCTTATTTTTATTATTTATATAATATAGAAGTGCAAAACGACGTAGTTTTGCACTTTTATATATTCATTTCTTCCTAACTCAAAACGATAATTTTGTTGTAATTTTATTCGTATGTTATATGTTGTAGAAGGTGAACAACCAAATTTTGGTATAATGGTCCAACATATAATGCTCACTTTAAACCAACAATTTTTAATGCTAAAATGGCCATGATAGAGGAAAAAAAAAGTTTAAAGTGAGCAAAACAATGGTTTAAAGTGAGCCCAAAACCGGTAAAAAAAAAAAAAACTTAATAAAAAGCCCAATAAAAAGCGGTTAGTAGAAAAAGAGATTAACCGCATCCGGTTAACCGCTAACCAGGCGGTTAGCGGATGCGGTTAGTAGATTCTACTAACCGCCTAGGCGGTTAACGGTTAGCGATTTTAGCCACTAACCGCTAACCGCAACCGCTATTTCACCCCTAAATCAAACCTTACTTAAATTCTACGTTTATAGATCTTACAAAGAAAGATATAATAGATTACTCATAGTATTAATGTTGTTGAGAATAATATATTAAAATAAACTTGAATATGAAAATTTGATTAGTCTTACGTCTCAAAAAGTTAGAAGAATGGTTTTCTTTTTCTAAAGTTCAATATAAAAATCATTATCTTAATATTTTTGTAATTAAAAAAAGACTTATTTTAACTTTTTGTCGGATGGCTTTAAATTCTATTGAACCGTCCCTTGACAATTTAGGGGGATCGCATACGAAGATCAAAGGTTAAAAAGTCAGTGAAAGAAAAGAAAAGAAAAGAAAAAAAAAATTGGTCCCTTTATCCCTTGCGACTATAGTCAACACCAAGCAAGTATATGAGTATGTGAAACTGAGAGGGCCTTCAGTGATCAGCTACAATGGATTTCCTGCAGCTACCAAACCTAAACACAATCATAGCTGGATTGTTTGCCATTCTTGTAGTTGCCTACTTTATCCAAAAGAGGTCCGGAGCTTCTAAGGGCAAAAGAGCACCCGAAGCTGCTGGCGGATGGCCTCTAATTGGTCACCTGCGACTATTAGCCGGATCTCAGCTCCCCCACATCACTTTGGGAGCCTTGGCCGAAAAGTATGGACCAGCCTTTACCATTCGGATTGGGGTGCATCCAGCCTTGGTGATAAGTAGCTGGGAGTTGGCTAAGGAGTGCTTCACCACCAACGACGTCGCCCTATCTTCTCGTCCCAACCTTGTTGGTTCCAAACACTTGGGTTACAACTATGTCATGTTTGGATTCAGCCCCTATGGCTCTTATTGGCGTGAGATGCGAAAGATAACCACCATGGAGCTACTCTCGAACCGCCGACTCGAGCTACTTAAGGATGTTCGAGCCTCCGAGGTCATGACATCCTTAAAAGAGCTGTACAAGCTCCAGACTGGTGGTGTTTCAGTGGAGATGAAGCAGTGGTTCGGGGATTTGGCTCTCAACGTGGTTCTTAGGATGGTAGCCGGAAAACGATACTCTGGTGACGATGAAGATGCAAGGCGGTGTCAGAATGCATTCAGGGAGTTCTTTCAGTTGATGGGGCAGTTTCTGGTCGGGGACGCCATTCCTTATCTTGGGTGGCTGGATTTGGGTGGGCATGAGAAGGCAATGAAGAAAACAGCGAAAGAGATGGACTGTCTAGTAACAGAGTGGTTGGAGGAGCACCGGAAGAGGAGAGCTTCAGGTGAGGCTAAAGGGCAACAAGATTTCATGGATGTAATGTTGTCGATCCTTGATGGCGCAGACCTGGCTGGCTCTGATCCTGATACTGTCAACAAGGCTACATGTTTGGTACGTATCTTATGTGACCGGGATTTTTGTTATGAGAATCACTAATATATATATTTTTTAATTTTTATTTACAGCTATATATTAACAAAAGTTGCACCATGTAGACTATGGTATCAGGAGGCTCGGACACAACCATGGTGACTCTGACGTGGGCACTGTCAGCATTGTTGAATAATCGGCACGCTTTAAGAAAAGCCCAAGAGGAAGTGGACATCCACGTGGGCAAGGAAAGACTAGTGAATGAAAAAGATATCGACAAATTGTTGTATCTCCAAGCCATCGTCAAAGAGGCTCTAAGGCTATACCCACCTGGACCTCTCTCTGGGCTACGAGAATCCACAGAAGACTGCACCATTGGTGGCTATCATGTCCCAAAAGGCACCCGTCTGGTGGTCAATCTTTGGAAGATCCAGACAGACCCTCTGGTGTGGTCTGACCCGTTAGAGTTCAAGCCAGAGAGATTTCTCACAACCCACAAGAATTTCGATGTCAAGGGTCAAAATTTTGAGCTCATCCCCTTCGGTGCCGGTAGAAGAGCGTGCCCTGGGATATCTTTCGGCCTTCAAATGTTGCACTTGACATTAGCTAGTCTTATGCATGCGTTTGATATTTCAACTCCATCAAATGCTCCAGTTGATATGACTGCAACCTTTGGATTAACAAACGTCAAATCCACGCCACTTGAGGTTGTCGTCAAACCTCGCTTGCCACCAAATCTTTATGAATAAATTAATATTGTACTACTGTAGTTTGATGTTTTCTTTTTAATAAACAACGTTTTCTCTGTCCTTAATTTCTCTAATATTGTTGGTCGGAGAAAGGATTATCCATATAGTTAGCTTTTGTGATAAGGCTTAATTATTGTAATTGTATGGAGCTTAGTTTTTTTATTGATACGTCCGCATAAGAAGAGGGAAGATGTAGATTCAAACTAATAACCATTGATTTATAAAGTGTGAGCTTCAGTCAATTGAACTATCACTTGAAAACATTTTAATAGAATATTGATCTGAAGCCATGTCGTTGTATTCTTTTGTTTGTGCTTAATGGAATTTTGTTCATAAAATAAAATAAAAATCCATAATGCTGAAAGTAAAATAAAGAAAAAACCTACTTTAAAATAAATTGTAATGTGCAAAGCTGCTCTTCTAGAAATGCTACGGGTATACAAAAAATTAATAAAGGGATGGCTAGCTATACAATTACTTCTGAATTTAAGATGATAATTATTGAATTTTGATGTATTAATTATTTTAAAAATTAGGTCTCATTTGAATTTTAGAGGATGAAGAAGGCAGCTAAAACTCTCATACTATTCAGCTGAGAGAATAATTCCTATAAGACTAAAATAATCTGCTAGGAATTATTCTCTTAGCTGAATAGTAAGAGAGTTTTAGCCGCATTAAATATATCTTCTCTTAAAAGCTCATAACCACCTCATGATATATTTGAATTGAACGTGTTGAATATTCTTATGGTGGAATATTGAGAGCTTGACAGAAAGATTTGGGAAGAAAAAAAAAGGGACATGATAAATGTGGGAATTGCATTGGCTATAATTTATTGGGCTGAGCAAATTTACTGACTCGCCTTCAACTGATCGATTTTTGACTGTTTTTTGACCATAGCTGACCGTAACCACCTAGATAATGGACGGGAGGTGGCATGATTTTTTATATTCCAAATTTTTTGGTGTGGTAGGCGGAAGATGTTTTTCTAACCGAACCGACTTCACCGACCAACTTTGCTGACCAATTTTTCATTTTTTCACTTATTGACATTACTGACCACCATTATCAACCAGTATTACCAAAATTGACATTACCGACCGCCATTAGGTAACAAAACAAAAGGTTGACGGAAAAAGTCAATGAAATTTTTTATTTTACCAACATTGTTGGTGCGAAATGCGAAAATACAATTTTCATACCGAAACTGACATTATATTACCAACCGACTCTCATCCCTTTTTATATGACTTGGTCATAAGGGTGGTCCCTAACATGCAGGTCGGGCGAGAAGTTTGGCTTTCCATCTTGAAATCTTATCTTTGCTGAAATTAGGGCTTCACATCGTGCATGAAAGTACATCCAGGTCATTTATATGTCCATGCTATTATGGCAATTATAGATTCCGAAGAATGACGTACGGGCACGTATTTTAAACGTTTGACAAATATATACTAATTACGATAAGAGCATATCTTCAATTCGGTCGGGGTGTAAAAGCCCCCTTTTTTGCCAACCACTAACTGAGTGACACATCATCTTATAACAAGTTAAAAAATGCTATTGAATACATATGATTAAAACAATCGTCACAACTAAAAACCAATGAAAAACCACCGGCCAATGAAAACAATCCTCACGACTAACAATCCACATGATTAAAACAATCCACCGGCCAGATTCAAACCCCCCGCCCAGTGATCGACCCACAGAATCTGGGCAGTGGGATGCGTGGCGTGGTCTGGGCGGTGTGGAATTTTCGCTGTGGGTTAAGCTTGGTGGCGGCAGCGTGATCTGGTCGCCGTGAGTTGGGCTTGGCAGTGGCGGCGTGGTCTGGTCGGCGTTGGTTGGGCTTGGCGATGGCGTCGTGGTCTGGTCGGTGGGATGAGCAGCGTAGCTAGGCTGGGCGGCATAGCTGGGCGGCATAGCTGGGCGGGGCGGCGGCGTCTGGGCATGGTGGAGAGAGATCCGGCCTTCATCACCGACTGCCGCCACTTGGTCCCACCGGTGCTGCCCATCTCAGATTGTGCCGCCGCCACCCAGTCCTGACCATCACCTGTCAGAGCTACTGAGAAAAGAGAGAGACGGAGAGAGACACAGATCAGGCATGGCGAAGAGAGAAACAGAGTTGTGAGAGAAACTGGGCGGTGAGATTGGTGGCATAGCTGGGCGGCGTGGGATTTTCGGCGTGGGTTGGGCTTGGCGAAGAGGTCTGGTCGGCGTGGCCTGGGCAGTGCCAATGTATTGCAGCGTGAGTGTGGGATTAAATTTGGGTTTTGGTTTGATGTTAGGGATATTATCTGCTGTAATCCATACCATTTTAAAATTTGTAATAGAATCTAATAAGCTGATTTGTCACTCATCTAACGGTGGGCAAAAACAGGGATGTTTTTGCCACAACCGTATAGAAGACGCACTCTTAAGATACACGTTTTGGTGGAGGGCACTCATCTCTTGTCTGGAAGCCTCAAACTAGTCAACTGCATGTCTTATACATGCGTTTGACTCCATCAAACGCTCCACTTGATATGACTGCAACCTTTGGATTAACATCAAATCCACGCTACTTGAGGTTGTCGTCAAACCTTCCTTGCCACCAAATCTTTATGAATAAATAATATTGTACTACTGGGCGCAGTTTTTTTTTTTTTTTTGGTTAAATAAAGAACGTTTACTGTCCTTAATTTCTCTAATATTGCTGGTTGTGATAAGGCTTAATTATTAATTGTACGGTTTTTGTTCGGTTGTGTTATTTTATTATTATTTATTAAAATTATTGATATGTCCTTACAAGAGGAGGAAAGAGAAAGATTCGAACCAGTAACCACTATTTCATGAAGTGTGATTTTCAGCCGATTGAGTTACACTTTAAAAACTTTTTAATAGGGTATTGAGCAGTCATGTCTTTGTATTCTTTCGTTTGTGCTTAATGGAATTTTGTTCATAAAATAAAATAAAAATTCATAATGCTGTAAGTAAAATAAAGAAAAAACCTACGTTAAAATAAATTGTAATGTACAAAGCTGCGCACTGCTTCTAGACATGCTACGGGTATACAAAAAATTAATAAATGGAAGGTTATATGAGTAATTCTAGAAGTCCCTCTTGTATTACTCTTGTGTCTTTTAAAAAATGAGGTGACTTTTAAAATCACAATAGGCTCTGCCACCTCCTAGAGCCATGGAGGTGGCTGATGTCTAAGGTGGGGTGGCCGGCCGCTCCATATATTTTTATTATTTTGTTTTATATTTTCCTTTTAAAATTTAAATAATATTTTATTAGTTTTTAATTAATGAGATAACTTCTAGACGCTTGAATGAGATTCAATGGTTAAGATTTAAAAAATAAAAAATAAAAAATTGGTGGGTAATTGCTAGGATCCCGATTCGATTTTTTTATTGTGCTATCTATTTTTTTTAAAAAATTTATTTATTATTTATTATTTTTTTTTCACTTTTCTCTCTCTTTTTTTTTTGACATATTCGCACAAGAGAGGAGAATGGAGATTCGAACTTGTAACCTCTGCTTCATTAGGCGTGGTCCTAACTGATTGAAATACCTCTTGAGGGCCACTTTTCTCTCTCTTACTGTAACTCAAAACCCAAACCTATGGCCGGCCTATTCAACTCTCTGTTCCCTCTCTCCTATCTCTCCCTCCACTTTGCCGAGAGGCGTATAGGAAACCATGGGTATTGGCATATCTTGATGCAATAAAAGCTTTGCTTCCAAGTTCAAACTCTGGATGTTTACAAAATAGTGGGCTTACGAAATCCTTCAGCCCATCCAACGAACTCTGTAGGGAAAACAACTAGCTAGCTAGATGACTTTTGAGTCAGAATTTGAATAATTTTTACCACTTTGATCACAAGCATTACAAACTGATCAGTTTCTTTCATGGGTGACTGTTTTATGGCCTTGCTCTAATTAGGCCCCTAGCTTGTAACAGAGATTCCACTGCATGTACAGCAGGCTAATCTTGCCAAAAGAGACTGGGCCTGTGAGTCTCTGTTTGTTGGAGCTACCGATTTTGCAATGAATGGTGAATTTTTGGGAAATCTTTTTTTTTTTCTATTATATATGTAGGGTCAATAGCTTCGCCCCAAACTTTATTTATTTTTTTAATTATCATTTTTTTTGGTCTAGGGGTCAATAGCGGCAATTTTTGGGTTGCTGCTAACGAGGTTTTTATTTTTTATTTTAATTTTCTCTCTTGTCATTAGCAGCGACCCTAAAGTTGCTGCTAACTTTTTGATCGCCGCAAATGAGCTTTTTATTTTTTATTTTAATTTTTTCTCATGTCATTAGCGGCGACCCTAAAGTTGCTGCTATTAATCCCTCATCAACGGCGACTACTGAGGGTCGCCATTGTTGACCCTCATTAGCGGCAACTTTTGGGTCGCCGCTAATGAGGTTTTTATTTTTTATTTTAATTTTTTCTCATGTCATTAGCGGCAACCCTAAAGTGGCCGCTAACGAGTGTCAACAATGGCAACTTTATTGTTGCCGCTAATGCGCTTTTTATTTTAATTTTTTCTCATGTCAGTAGAGGCGACCCTAAAGTCGCCGCTATTGATCCCTCATCAGTTGTTGACCCTCATTAGCGGTAACTTTTGGGTCGCCGCTAATGAGGTTTTTATTTTTTATTTTAATTTTTTCTCATATCATTAGCGGTGACCATAAAAGTTGCCGCTGTTGAGGGTCAACAACGACAACTTTATGGTCGCCACTAATGAGATTTTTATTTTTTACTTAAATTTTTTCTCATGTCATTAGCGGCGACCCCAAAGTGGCCGCTATTGACACCTCATTAGCGGCCACTTTATGTTTTGCCACTATTTGGGCCAAATAGCGGTGACAATTGTTTTTTGATTTTTGATTTTTCTCTTTTCCAGTCGCTGATTGAACATCATTAGCAGCGACAAACATTAGTCGCCACTATTGGGGTTGCCGCTATTGGCAACTATATGTCGTCCACAATTAGCGGCGACATATTTGTCGCCACTAATGACCGATTATTAGCGGCAACTTTAAAAAGTTGCTGCAAATGAGGGGTCATTAGCAGCGACTTTGGGGTCGCCGCTATTCGTTTGGTCACTAATGACCAATTTTCTTGTAGTGGTCTTTGATAGAATCTAGATTTAGAATTGTTTATCCATTACTTTATTGTTGTTCTTCGTTGCATCACTTAGTAATTGTGTGGTGTTATTTATTTGTATAGTTGGACTAAGGATTATTGGGATGACGGTGACCTCTCTTTATGCAATATATTCTATTTAGGGTTGGCTCTTATATATTTTAGGGATTTACCGAACTCTCTTTGTATAAAAGAATATATATATATATGATAAAATAAAAAGTTTTAAATTTTCTCTGCTGCACTAGTTTTATTGCCCTGAAAAATATTTATTTGAAATTTTTATTCAGACCATGTATGCCTAATTTCACGCCCTCTTAATTTTATAAAATTTGGGGCACGACAAAAAGTTAAAAAAAAAAAATAATAAAAAAAATGGTCTCCTGTCCAAATAGTCAGCAGAGAATCAATGACACCCTCAATCAACCTTATCTACTTCGACGTCTTCTTTTTATGTTGGCCACTAATCTATAACTTAAAAAATTCCATCATTAGTTGTAAGAATTTTTATTCACTTTATTATGTCCACGCTTAAAAAAATTATAATATCATATCTGAAAAATTTAATCGCACCTCATCCATACAAATTGATCCAATTAAGCAAGTATAGATGTGAAACTGGGAGGGCCTTCGATCGACAACTCAATTAAGCCCGCCAATATATCTCCCATAACAGTAATGGATTTCCTGCAGCTACCAAACCTAAACACAATCATAGCTGGATTGTTCGCCATACTTGTCGTTGCCTACTTTATCCAAAAGAGGTCCGGAGCTTCCAAGGGAAAAATAGCACCCGAAGCTGCTGGCGGATGGCCTCTAATTGGTCACCTCCGGCTATTAGGTGGATCTGATCAGCTCCCCCACATCGCTTTGGGAGCCTTAGCCGAAAAGTATGGACCGGCCTTTACCATTCGGATTGGGGTGCATCCAGCCTTGGTGATAAGTAGCTGGGAATTGGCTAAGGAATGCTTCACCATCAATGACGTGGCCCTATCTTCTCGTCCCAAACTTGCTGGTACAAAACACTTGGGTTACAACCATGTCATGTTTGGATTTTGCCCCTACAGCTCTTATTGGCGTGAGATGCGCAAGATTACCTGCTCGGAGCTACTCTCGAACCGCCGACTCGAGCTACTTAAGGATGTTCAAGCCTCTGAGATGAAGACCTCCTTAAAACAGCTGTACAAGCTCCAGGCCGGCGGTGTTTCAGTGGAGATGAAGCAGTGGTTCGGGGACTTGACTCTCAACGTGGTTCTTAGGGTGGTAGCTGGAAAGCGGTACTCCGGTAATGATGAAGATGCACGGCGGTGTCAGAAGGCGTTCAGGGAGTTCTCTCAGCTGATGGGGCAGTTTGTGGTCGGAGACGCCATTCCTTATCTTGGGTGGTTGGCCGGATTTGGGTGCACATGAGAAGGCCATGAAGAAAACGGCGAAAGAGATGGATTGTTTAGCAACAGAGTGGTTGGAGGAGCACCGGAAGAGGAGAGCTTTCAGGTGAGGCTAAAGGGCAGCAAAATTTAATGGATGTAATGCTGTCAATCCTTGATAGCGCAGACCTTTCTGGCTTTGATCCTGATACCGTCAACAAGGCTACATGTTTGGTAAGTAATGAAAAATGTACGGGACCCCTTTTATTTATTAATAATTGAATAATTTAGGCTAATTAAAGGAAGGTGTAATTGCAAACCCAATTGTCGGTGACAAATACAAGTCCTCTCTTATCTTATACATTTAAGCTTGTATTTTTGTCATAAGAAGCATAATTTTTATTTATTTACAGCTATTAACAAAAACTACACCATGTAGAATATGATATCAGGAGGCACGGACGCAAACATGGTCACTCTGACATGGGCACTCTCGGCGTTGTTGAACAATCGGCATGCTTTAAGAAAAGCCCAAGAGGAACTGGACATCCATGTGGGCAAGGAAAGACTGGTCAATGAAAAAGATATCAATAAATTGCTGTACCTCCAAGCCATCGTCAAAGAGGCTCTACGGCTTTACCCACCCGGGCCTCTCTCAGGACCACGAGAATCCATAGAAGACTGCACCATTGGTGGCTACTATGTCCCAAAAGGCACCCGTCACCCTCTGGTGTGGTCTGACCCATTAGAGTTCAAGCCAGAGAGATTTCTCACAACCCACAAGAATATCGATGTTAAGGGTCAAAATTTTGAGCTCATCCCCTTCGGCAGCGGTAGAAGAGCGTGCCCTGCAGCCCTGGGATATCTTTCAGCCTTCAAATGTTGCAATTGACATTAGCTAGTCTGATACATGCATTTGATTTTTCAACTCCATCAAACGCTCCAGTTGATATGACTGCAGCAACCTTCGGATTATCAAACATCAAATCCACGCCACTTGAGGTTGTCATCATACCTCGCTTGCCACGAAATCTTTATGACTAAATATTGGACTACTGCAGTCAGATAAAAAAAAAGAAGTTGTCTCAGCACCGTTTACTTTCCTTAATTTATCGAATATTTGCTGGTTGGAGAAAGGATACCCATAGATTGCTTTTGTGATAAGGCTTAGTAATTGTATGGGCCGGGTTTGTTTGATCGGTTTTGCTGGTTTGTTTGGGGTTTTTTTTTTTTTTAAAAGGGGAAACGATAAAAATATTTTTTTATTTAATCCATGGTTGAATTTGTGTAGAACTTAAATGAATCTACAAATTTAATGATGGATCCATTAAATCTTAAAAAAAAAAAAAAAAAGGATAGTTGAAAATTAGGTGTTGGCTGTGTTTGTAACATATCTTTTCTTTTAATAGGTGTTGGCGGTCTTTGTATTCTTTCCTTTGCATTTAATGGATTATTTTTCATAAATAATAATAATAATCCTAAAAGAAAAGAAAAGAAAAGAAAATAAAAAAAAGAAAAAGAAAAAGGGACGTCAAAATAATTGTGATGTACAAAGCTGATTCACAAACGTAGATTTGGATTATTATTGTTTTTTATTAATGAAAATAGTTAAAGTTGAGTTTATTCATCTTTTCCTTTAAAACCTATAAAGTATCTAATTTTTCAATAATAATTCTCAGATCTTTGATAGATCCTAAAATTACCTATTCATTGCTCTATTGTTGTTCTTCAGTGCATCCTACCGACTCGAGCTACTTAAGGTGTTGGAGCCTCCGAGGTGATGACCTCCTTAAAAGAGCTGTACAAGCTCCGGACTGGCGCCGGTGTTTCAGTGGAGATGAAGCAGTGGTTCGGGGATTTGGCTCTCAACGTGGTTCTTAGGATGGTAGCCGGAAAGAGATACTCTGGTGACGATGAAGATGCACGACGGTGTCAGAATGCATTCAGGGAGTTCTTTCAGTTGATGGGGTAGTTTGTGGTCGGGGACGCCATTCCTTATCTTGGGTGGCTGGATTCGGGTGGGCATGAGAAGGCAATGAAGAAAACAGCGAAAGAGATGGACTGTCTAGTAACAGAGTGGTTGGAGGAGCACCGGAAGGGGAGAGCTTCAGCTGAGGCTAAAGGGCAACAAGATTTCATGGATGTAATGTTGTCGATCCTTGATGGCGCAGACCTGGCTGGCTCTGATCCTGATACTGTCAACAAGGCTACATGTTTGGTACGTATCTTATGTGACCGGGATTTTTGTTATGAGAATCACTAATATATATATTTTTTAATTTTTATTTACAGCTATATATTAACAAAAGTTGCACCATGTAGACTATGGTATCAGGAGGCTCGGACACAACCATGGTGACTCTGACGTGGGCACTGTCAGCATTGTTGAATAATCGGCACGCTTTAAGAAAAGCCCAAGAGGAAGTGGACATCCACGTGGGCAAGGAAAGACTAGTGAATGAAAAAGATATCAACAAATTGTTGTATCTCCAAGCCATCGTCAAAGAGGCTCTAAGGCTATACCCACCTGGACCTCTCTCTGGGCTACGAGAATCCACAGAAGACTGCACCATTGGTGGCTATCATGCATGTCCCAAAAGGCACCCGTCTGGTGGTCAATCTCTGGAAGATCCAGACAGACCCTCTGGTGTGGTCTGATCCATTAGAGTTCAAGCCAGAGAGATTTCTCACAACCCACAAGGATTTCGATGTCAAGGGTCAAAATTTTGAGCTCATCCCCTTCGGTGCCGGTAGAAGAGCGTGCCCTGGGATATCTTTCGGCCTTCAAATGTTGCACTTGACATTAGCTAGTCTTATAAATGCGTTTGATATTTCAACTCCATCAAACGCTCCAGTTGATATGACTGCTACCTTTGGATTAACAAACGTCAAATCCACGCCCCTTGAGTTGGCGTCAAACCTCGCTTGCCACCAAGGCCCTGTTTGATAAAAGGGTTTGTGTTTGCACTGTTTGGGTTTTGGGTTTGTACTATGCACTTTGACAGCCTGTATACTTTGACTCGACTAAAAAACACCTATCTTCAGACTTCTCACCAGGCGTAAAGTGACTAATTTACCCTCATTTTCGTTGTTTTCCTTGCAGCTCCTTCCAAACGAGCCCTTTTCTTCTTCCCCTGTTCTTCTTCCTCAGACATTGAATCAGAGAATCATTGGTGTGTTCCTCCTAATCGTCGGATAGCGTGTTCCTCCCGATCGTCGATGGAAACAGGCGGTGCCTCCTCATGAATCTCCACCGGCAGGTGGTCCTCCACCGAATCTCCTTCAAGAACGCTGTGAAAGCCGTGGCCTTCAACCTCTGCAGATCCCGCATCGCCGTCGCCATCGGCAAGCTCCTCTAGATATGGCGCGCGCCAAGCTTCAAGAAGGAGTTCTTCCCCTTCGAGCTCATCTGAACGTTCGCCGACTTCAACGACAAGGTCACGGCGCTCAAGTGGAGCCCCGACTCCAAGTACATACTCGCCAGGTCGAAGGACCTGACGACGAGGCTGTTTTCCGTGAACAAAACCGGCGTTGTCAAAACGACGCCATTTTTGTTTCTAGGCCATAGGGATACAGTAGTGGGTGTGTTTCTGGGAGTGGACAAGATGATGAATACAATTTGTAGGGCTTATACGTCACGCAGGATTGTTATATGTTTAGCTGGGAGTTGAGTGGTGGTGACGGTAAATTCGATGAAACGGGAGGGGAGAATTCGGAGCCGGACTCGCCATGGACTCCGGAGAGGGAAGTCGAGACCGAGAGTGGGAATGGAGTGAGTGTGAAGAATAAAAAGAGGAAGGGTTTGGATGGAAATTTGGAGAATGGAGGGAAATGGCGGTTGTCAAGGAAGGATGGTTTTGGCCAGGCCCCGGCGAAGCTAACGGCGTGTGACTATCACGAGGGGAGAAGACAACATATCCATGGGCATTTTGGTAATTTTAAAATCTGAGGTGTTTGACTGATGCTGGAACAATTTAAACTAAATGACAAGAATGAACAGGAAAAAAAACCGTGAACAGTGCAAACCCAAAACCCAAACCCAGTTATCAAACACCCCCCAAATCTTTATGACTAAATTAATGTTGGACTACTGCAGTTTGATTTTTTTTTAATAAACAACATTTTCGGTCCTTAATTTCTCTAATACTGCTGGTTGGAGAAAGGATAACTCATATAGTTTGCTTTTGTGATAAGGCTTAATCATTGTAATTGTATGGTGTTTGTTCGGTTGTGTGTACGTATTAGTTAGTTTTTTATTTTTTTTATTGACATGTTCGCATAAGAGAAGGAGAGAGAGATTCAAATTAGTGACCATCACTTTATAAAGTGTGGTTTTCAGCCGATTAATCTATTCATTGAAAAAAAATTTAATAGAATATTGATCAACAGCCATGTCTTAATGTCTTTGAATTCTTTCATTTGTGCTTAATGGAATATTGTTCATAAAATAAAATAAAAATCCACAATGCTGAAAGTAAAATAATGAAAAAACCTACATTAAAATAAATTGTAATGTACAAAGCTGTTGCTTCTAGAATGCTACGGGTATAAAAAAAAATTAATAAAGGGAGGGCTATACAGTTACTTAATTTTGAATTTAAGATGATAATTATTAAATTTTGATGTATTAATTATTTTAAAAATTAAGTCGCATTTGAATTTTAGAGAATGAAGAAGGCAGCTAAAACTCTCATACTATTCACCTGAGAGAATAATTTCTATAAGACTAAAATAATCTGCTAGGAATTATTCTTTCAACTGAATAGTAAGAGAGTTTTAGCTGCGTTAAATATATCTTTTCTTAAAAGCTCATAACCACCTCATGATATATTTGAATTGAACATGTTGAATATTCTTATGGTGGAATATTGAGAGCTAGACAGAAAGATTTGGGAAGAAAAGAAAGGGACATGATATATGTTGGAATTGCATTGGCTATAATTTATTGGGCTGAGCAAATTTATCGACTTGCCTTCAACCGACCGATTTTCAACTATTTTTTGACCATAGTTGACTGTGACCACCTAGATAATGGAAGGGAGATAGCATGATTTTTTCTATTCCGAATTTTTAGGCGGAAGATGTTTTTCTAACCGAATTGACTTCACCGACCGACTTTTCCAACCAATTTTTCATTTTTTCACTTACCGACATTATTGACCACCATTATCAACCGGTATTATCGAAACTGACATTACCGACCGCCATTAGGTGACAAAACAAAAGGTTAACGGAATAAGTCGGTGAAATTTTTGATTTTACCGACATTGTAGGTGCGAAATGCGATAATACAATTTTTTTACCGAAACCGACATTACCGCGCAGCCGACTCTCATCCCTTTCTATATAGACTTGGTCATAAGGGTGGTCCCTAACATGCAGCTCGGGCGAGAAGTTTGGCTTTCCATCTTGAAATCTTATCTTTGCTGGAATTAGGGCTTCACATCGTGCACGAAAGTATATCCGAGTCATTTTTACGTCCATGCAATTATGGCAATTATAGATTCCGAAGAATGACGTACGTGCTCGTATTTTAAACGTTTGACAAACATATACTAATTAGGATAAACGTTCTAGTGGCGGGCACTCATCCTTCAATATTTTCTATTCTCGCTTCAAACGACAACCGCTTCATCATATGATGGCAAGACCAAAACAGAAGATCCCTATCGAATTAATTATGTCATTAATTATGGCAGACATATATTTGGTGTGAAAAGGTGGTTAATTGGTAAAATCGCATAATTACTACTTAGGTGATCGAATAGCTAGTTAGTACTTAGTAGTTATTAAATAAGAAAAAACAACAATTAACCGCTAATTACTTTTTTAAAAGAAAAAAAAAATAGAGAAAAAAAAAATCAAATGTCATCATTTCATGTGTAATTGTATATATATATATATATATATATATGGTTAGTGGTTAGTAGGCAAAATCTAAAACTCAATCCTACCGGACCTACCATGTGGTATATATATAGACCGGACACACGGGATACATGACAATTTAAAGGTTCATTGGCTGGTTGGAAAAAACTTTCTACAGCTAAATTAATTTAAAAGAAATTTATCCCATTTTGGACTGTTATAAAAGAGGAGAAGGCGTCTACAACTCTCCTAATTCAGCTGGCCAAAAAAAGCATAGTTAAAGCTAATTCGAAGTTCCCATAGTTAAAGATAAATTATATGGATTAATGACGGGACCGGGATCTCCTCAAATTCTATAAGGAATTCGAGGGCCTCAAATTATGCAAGTGGACCGTTGGATGTGATCCAACGGTCTAGAACAATCTACTAAAAAAATAATAAAAAAAATATTACTTTTATTTTTTTAAAAAATTAATATAAAACTTTAAAAAAATTTGTAAATTTTTTTTGTGGTGGCCGGCCACCACTGTTTAAATGTTGGGGTGGCCTCAACCACCCCCATGGACTAAAAAAAAAAAAATTTCCCTTGGGGGTGGCCGAACCACCCCGCCGTTGGGGGTGGCTTCCCATGGCCACTGGGGGCGGATCGTGCTCCCCCAAGGGCCAAACCCATTTTAGAACAAATTTGTTTTTTTTTTTTTTAGCTTGTGGGGGTTGCCGAACCACCCCGAAGGGACAAGGGGTGGCTTTGGCCACCCCAACGTTTAAACAGTGGTGGCTGGCCACCACAAAAAAATTTTAAAATTTTTTTATTAATTTTTTTTTAAAATAAAGTAATATTTTATTATTATTATTTTAGTATATTGTTTTGGACTGTTGGATCACGTCCAACGGTCCATATGCATAATTTGAGGCCCACGAATTCCATAAGGAATTCGAGTGGATCCTGATCCGCATTTCACGTGAAGGCTGGCATCCATAGTGATCCACATGCCTTAAAATAAATTTATTTTAATTTATTTTTTTTTAAAAAAAAAAGTTAAACGGGTCTGGCGGGTCACCCACGGGTGACCCACGACACGACCCAAACCCGTCAAAATAAATGGGTCGATCCGTTTATGACTTAAGCTCATTAAGGGTAAACCCAAACCCACTAATTTCGTGTCAAATTCACGGGTCGGGTCAAAATTGTTAGCCCTAATTAAGACACATGATTTAAACCAAAAAAAAAGTTTCACAGGCCATATCCCATATGATAGCACAAGTGTTATGCTATCAAGGGACGTTAAATAAACAGTCCACCTGGCCATTATTTAAAAAAAAATAATACTAAATTCAAACACAGATGATAGCAGTGGTGTCAAAATATTTTACAAGAAAGGACAGCTGGCTGTTTGTTTTTATTTTTTATTTTATAGATGAGCAAGCAGAACAGAATACAAACAAAATCACATGTACAAAAACATAAGGGTGTAAAGGAGGTTACAATTAGCGTTTATTGACAAAAACCGCTAACTGTAACCGCCTTAGCGGTTATTAAATTTCACTAACCACATCCGCTAGGTGGTTAGGCGGTTAGCGGTTAGTAAAACAGTTAACCACCCGCTATAACCGTTTTTTTAAAATTGGGCTTTTTGAGCCTTTTTTTGGGTGTTTTTGGGATTTTTTTAAGCACTATAGCATTTTTCCTACTCATTTGTTTTTTTTTTTGTTTTTTTGTTTTTGTATTTTTAGTGTCTTCTTGGGCCAAATTGCTATAAAAAGAGCTCATATTGAAAAAAAAAAAAATGATCTACTTAAAAAAAAAAATTAAAAAAATCCTTAAACATTAAATCATAAGTTCATAACCGGTTAACTTATTAAATAAATTAATTAATTAAAAAAAAAACAACATATAAAAACAAAGTTCAACACAACATATAAAAAAATATAAAAAAATTTCAATAAAACATATAAAAAAAGTTCAACACAGCATATAGAAAAAAATAAAAAATGTTCAAATAAAACATTAAATGATACAAATAAAACATTTAAACTACGAGATAGAGAGAGTCAAAGAGAAAGAGGTGACGAGAGAGAGACGGTCCAGATGTAGAGTCTGTAGAGAGGGACAGCTGACAGCGTGAGTGAGATAGGGAAGGAGAAGAGAATAAGATGAAAATCTCTACCCTAACCCCTAATGCGTTTTTCTCTCAAAACTGACGTCGTTTTGATGTAAAATTCATTCTTATTATTATTAATATAAAATAGACAATATATATATGGAAAAATAATTAAATAAATAAGTGCTAGAAGATATAAATATATACAGTTTCAAAAATATTTTATTCAATTACGAACTTATGTCTTTGATATTATATAATCATATGATTTCATAAAATTAGATCATATGATTAACGATTTAAATTATGGTTTTTTTTTACTTATGTCTTTGATATTTACTTATGGTTTTTTTTTTTAATTGAACTTATTACCTAATGATACTGCTCAAACTCTTAAGTTCTAAATTCCCAATGATCTAATGGTCATACACTCATACTTAAATTATATGATCATAGTATCTCATAAATCACAATTCATATTAATATAATAAAATTATCTTAGATCTAAGAATCGAAGATAATGTAATATATGTTTTCTAAGTATAAAGTATCCAATAATGCTTTAATTTAATTGTGGTTATAGGTAACACATTGTTTAATTTAATTGTAAGTATCATATTATCATTATACATGAATAATATGAATCATATGATTAACTTGTAGACTTATGACTTATGAGTCATATTATATATATATAATTTGTTATTATATAATCAAATGATTTAATGATCAATTGATTAAGTTATATGTATAAATATTATTATAATTATAATTATCAAAATATATTATATAAAAAGCGGTTAACCGTTAGCGGTTAGCGGTTACGGTTATTAAACCCAATAACCACTAACCGTTAATCGCTAGGCAGTTATAACGGTTAATAGTTAGTGGTTAGTGGACGGTTAAATAACCACCCGCCTTTACACCCCTACAAAAACAAAAAAATTATAAAATCCAAAATTCAAAGGCCAAAAAGAAAATTCAATTTTGACATATGTTATTACTGTGCATAACAATAATGAATAATATGAAATCGAAAAGATCGAGGGAGATTAAGACAGAGTTGGTTCGGCAATATGCCTACATCCACGGAGAGTGCGGCTATATTTTTCTACAAATCCTTTAGGGTTACAACATAATATATATAACGTCGCTACCGCTCTGTTTCACTCCGCTCCGGGTACTTGGACATCCATTGGTGTTTTAATATAAGCCACTAATTCCAACAACATTAATCCAACCATAGCTCTGGTAACAATCCTCAAAAACGAGGAAGATGATCGAGAAATCGAAGTAGATGAACTACAAATAAAAACAAAATGCTTAAAAAAAAAAAAATTCAATTTGACATCAATCCAACCATAGCTCCAGTAACAAAATGCATAATGTTTTCAACTATAGATATTTGTAAATACTACTACTACCAAACTATATATATAAATGCTAATTCCAAGATAAATTATATGAATTAATGACGACCGTCAAATAAATAAAGTTCATGGCCGGATATGATGGGCCTATTATATATAATTAGTAGTATGATGGCTGGATTTTCTTATATTATTATAATTGCAAATTATTATGATTATTATTATTATTATTATTATTTGACATGTCCACACAAGGGTAGGAGGTGGGGGAATTCGAGTTAGTAACCTCCGCTTCATATATATAAGACGTAGTTCACAACTGATTGAGCTATCTCTTGGGGACGTAATGATTGCAATCTCTTTATTATTAAGATTTTTTTTTTTTTTTGAAATGTGAAACGTTTTATATTACTACATGATTACTAAGCGATTTTCCATTTTTTCCTATATTCCAAAATACGTTGTAGTCTCGTCAATATTAAAGGTGTTTGCCACCCACTAATTATATTAATTAGCATACACAAATTATAAGTCAAGTGCATTGCATTGTTTCAATTTCTATTAATCTCGGTTCAAAGGATCGGACAAACCATTACATGACTTACGACATCAAAATGATTGAAAAGAAAAGGAAAAAAAAGAAAGAAAAGAAAATCTCTGTCAAATTAACAATGACTGAGGAAGAAAAATCTGAGTCATTGGCCACTTTTTACATTTCTGGGATCTAAGAAAATCTATCTGAAGACAAAATCTGAGTCATTGATGAGTGACTGGTGGAAGGCAAAGTCACGTTACATATGTCTTCTCTGAAAAGCTACATTTTCAAAAATACCCATATCATTTTTTTTTTAAATAAACTTAAAACAAAATTTAAAAAATAAAATATAAAATAATAAAAAATAATAAAGTAGGTGGCTTGACCACCCATTGAAGAGGTCAAGCCACCCATAGAAGACGTCGGAGGTGGCCACACCACCCATAGATGCCTCGGGAGACCACCCTCGTCACATTTCGGGGTGGCCGTATCGTCACACTTTAGGGTGGCAGCGGCCACCCCCGGCCACTTCTATTTTATTTCAGTGGTTTGCATTTTTTTTTTTTTTAATATGAGTTTGAAAAATGGGATTTTCGTAATTTTGATTAAATTTCCATTTTTGTATATGTGTTGTTACTAAATTAAGGAATATGAGTAGCTATTCTACTCCACACTCTTTTATTCTCAGTAGTAGTTATTTATTTTCTAATGAACTAGATATTCTGCGAACCAAACGAGGCATAAAATTAATAAGAGAAATTATTTATGTCAATATTTTTTTGATACTTTCTCCGTCTCATCTTACAAATCAACTATTAGATTTGTTGACTTATATGAATTCCAAATAAGTCAATGGTAGACCTCACAAATCTAATAGTGAATCTATTAAATTTTTTTTAAAAAAAAATAAGAAAAATACCAATCACCAATCATTTTTCTCATGACACTAATCTCTTGTCTGGCTACCCCACAGTCAAGAAAATCGGGTGCTGGGCGGTTCAATTATGCATTGCATTGTTTCAATTTATATTCCCGGTTGAAGCTGATTGATCAGTGTCCGTCCTTGACGTCTTAGTAGTGGTGCACATTTTCCTTGAAAAAATTTCAACAATGAAGAATTTGTTTGGTTCATTAATTAGTCACATTCTTTAATATTTTTAATCAATTTTTGTTCAACTCGATCTGTTTTTAGATTTTGCTCAATCAAAATCTTGACTAATTAGCCATGGGCCCATGGCCCGCTACATTGACTCTCGGAGCTACAATCTTTATTCTCCCACCATGAAGCTTCAATTGTTAATTAATTAGACAATAGATTATGGATAAACCTGTTTGAAACGGAACCAAAATTGAAAATTTGATTTTTTTTTTTTAATTTTAATTTCAAAACTTACTTTCTTGATAAAATGGGTTTGGCCTCGAAGGGTCATGGGGTGGCTTCGGCCACCTTCAACGGCCGTTTGGGGGTGGTAGAAGCCGCCCCAAGGNGACTATGGTTTTCGCTCTCTGTGGTTGCAATTAATCCGTCGGTAAAGACAAAATAGCGACGACCTTTCATGTCGTCGCTATTGATACTTATTAGCGACGACATATGTTATCGTAAATAACTATTAAAATTTGTCGCTGAAAATCTTTTAAAGCCAATGTCGTTGCTAATGATACACATCGATCTAGCAACTATATAATGAAAAGATTATTCTCTTAGTTATCCGATGTGGGAGCAAAATGAATGAAAAAAGGTGGAAGTCGAATTGAAGTGGACCACAATGGTGGGCCTGCGGGGTACCAAGCTCGATGAGCCATCAGGGAAGCAATTCAAGGTACATTCCACGCTGCTCTAGTAAGCCGGCGATGCGCCATCGGTGACGTTTAATGGATATATAAACATCCCCGGATCGATACGGAAGAAATAATCTCCGTACCAAACTTTTCCTGCGAAGCCCCACACAGGCTGCCATATGGCCCAATTTCAAATGTTTCTAAGGCCACCTTGATGCCCGGCCCGAACTGGGTCACAAGCCCGCGCTACCAGGCTCGGTAATTTTCCTTCTTTGGTTGCGATTATATGAAGAAAATATTATTCTCTTAGTTATCCGATGTGGGAGCATAAAGACTGATTAGGCTCAAATTAAATTGTGAGGAATTGCTGCTTGGAACACCATCTCTGCCATACGGAATAGGATCCTCTCCATTTCAAATGAAATGGATAATATCCATTTAGTGTAAAATGATGAGTAATATTGTAAATTTAGTCATTCAACTTTAATGTTAAGACAATACTATCCCTTATTTTATACTAAATGGATATTATCCATTTTATTTAAAATGGAAAGGATCCTAGACCGCGTCTACCTTCTAAGTTTTATGGATTATCGACGACCATCTAATAGAGTTCATGGATAGGCATAATTAAGTACTATGATCGATGATAGAATTTTCCTCATATTATGAATATGCATTTTATTAGAATAATAATAATTGCATATTATTGCAATCTTTATTATTAAGAAACATTTTATTATAATTACATTTACATCTTTATATTATTAAGTGACACTACAGGAAAATCGGTACTTAATTTTTGGCCCATAAGTCGTCGCTAATTAACATCAACGACGACTATGGTTTTCGCTCTCTGTGGTTGCAATTAATCCGTCGGTAAAGACAAAATAGCGACGACCTTTCATGTCGTCGCTATTGATACTTATTAGCGACGACATATGTTATCGTAAATAACTATTAAAATTTGTCGCTGAAAATCTTTTAAAGCCAATGTCGTTGCTAATGATACACATCGATCTAGCAACTATATAATGAAAAGATTATTCTCTTAGTTATCCGATGTGGGAGCAAAATGAATGAAAAAAGGTGGAAGTCGAATTGAAGTGGACCACAATGGTGGGCCTGCGGGGTACCAAGCTCGATGAGCCATCAGGGAAGCAATTCAAGGTACATTCCACGCTGCTCTAGTAAGCCGGCGATGCGCCATCGGTGACGTTTAATGGATATATAAACATCCCCGGATCGATACGGAAGAAATAATCTCCGTACCAAACTTTTCCTGCGAAGCCCCACACAGGCTGCCATATGGCCCAATTTCAAATGTTTCTAAGGCCACCTTGATGCCCGGCCCGAACTGGGTCACAAGCCCGCGCTACCAGGCTCGGTAATTTTCCTTCTTTGGTTGCGATTATATGAAGAAAATATTATTCTCTTAGTTATCCGATGTGGGAGCATAAAGACTGATTAGGCTCAAATTAAATTGTGAGGAATTGCTGCTTGGAACACCATCTCTGCCATACGGAATAGGATCCTCTCCATTTCAAATGAAATGGATAATATCCATTTAGTGTAAAATGATGAGTAATATTGTAAATTTAGTCATTCAACTTTAATGTTAAGACAATACTATCCCTTATTTTATACTAAATGGATATTATCCATTTTATTTAAAATGGAAAGGATCCTAGACCGCGTCTACCTTCTAAGTTTTATGGATTATCGACGACCATCTAATAGAGTTCATGGATAGGCATAATTAAGTACTATGATCGATGATAGAATTTTCCTCATATTATGAATATGCATTTTATTAGAATAATAATAATTGCATATTATTGCAATCTTTATTATTAAGAAACATTTTATTATAATTACATTTACATCTTTATATTATTAAGTGACACTACAGGAAAATCGGTACTTAATTTTTGGCCCATAAGTCGTCGCTAATTAACATCAACGACGACTATGGTTTTCGCTCTCTGTGGTTGCAATTAATCCGTCGGTAAAGACAAAATAGCGACGACCTTTCATGTCGTCGCTATTGATACTTATTAGCGACGACATATGTTATCGTAAATAACTATTAAAATTTGTCGCTGAAAATCTTTTAAAGCCAATGTCGTTGCTAATGATACACATCGATCTAGCAACTATATAATGAAAAGATTATTCTCTTAGTTATCCGATGTGGGAGCAAAATGAATGAAAAAAGGTGGAAGTCGAATTGAAGTGGACCACAATGGTGGGCCTGCGGGGTACCAAGCTCGATGAGCCATCAGGGAAGCAATTCAAGGTACATTCCACGCTGCTCTAGTAAGCCGGCGATGCGCCATCGGTGACGTTTAATGGATATATAAACATCCCCGGATCGATACGGAAGAAATAATCTCCGTACCAAACTTTTCCTGCGAAGCCCCACACAGGCTGCCATATGGCCCAATTTCAAATGTTTCTAAGGCCACCTTGATGCCCGGCCCGAACTGGGTCACAAGCCCGCGCTACCAGGCTCGGTAATTTTCCTTCTTTGGTTGCGATTATATGAAGAAAATATTATTCTCTTAGTTATCCGATGTGGGAGCATAAAGACTGATTAGGCTCAAATTAAATTGTGAGGAATTGCTGCTTGGAACACCATCTCTGCCATACGGAATAGGATCCTCTCCATTTCAAATGAAATGAATAATATCCATTTAGTGTAAAATGATGAGTAATATTGTAAATTTAGTCATTCAACTTTAATGTTAAGACAATACTATCCCTTATTTTATACTAAATGGATATTATCCATTTTATTTAAAATGGAAAGGATCATGTTCCCTGCCATACATAGTCGAATTAATTAAACAAGAAGAAATTAAATTCCAAAAAAAATCAGTAGAATTGCTCGTGACACAGAGAGAGAGAGAGAGTACGGAGATGAGATGGATGAGGTTGGACGAATCCAATGGGAAACAAAAAATCTATTTACAGAATGGAAATATAATAAAAGAAAAAAAAAATGAAAGTTAGGGCTGTGGGAGACGGAGGGTGAAAACTAGTGGATCCGTTTGGAAATGAAAAATCTAGGTAAAGATTCTGCAGCAAAATTTTGAGTTGTCGGGCAGCGGCGGATTAAGGGTGGATTAGAGAGTGGGGGCCCCGGTTAAGCACAGAGCCCCAGTGGGTGGTACCTTGCGTGTAATAATTGGACATGAATTTTTAGGAAAGTTATTGCAATGTCTTTAAATAATTCTTTTACATTAATTCCTTCTCTAATGATATATATTGGTTAAATAATATTTATATTACATATTCTTCGCTGCTAGCTTTACCTTTATTGGAGGTTTCCAATACTTTTAATCCTTGTTAACCAACTAATAATAAATCTAATCAATACTGTTTTCCTTTAGCAACGATATTTGTTGTCCTACTAAGGATTTTAATGTTTTTCTTTTAATTCATTTGTGACGACATTGTTGTCACTAATAACAGTCGTCGTTGTTATCCTTTTTTTTTTTTTTTTTTATGAAATTAGCGACGACAATTTCTTGTCAAATTGTCATCGCTGATTGGTGAGCAATAGTGTCTATGTATGTGTCGTCGCTAAAAATATCGTCGCTAAAGACCAATTTTTCTGTAGTGTGATTTCCTAAAATTATGTAATAATTTTATTGCTAAAATAAGTTGTAATCTCGTCCATAAAGATGTAGATGCCTTTTGCATGACTAGTAAATGAGATAGGGACAATAACATTAAGATAATGGGGAAATTTCACTGAATATCTTCGAACTTCTATTCATTTTAAAATACCCCTTAAACTTTAAAATTTTTTAATTTAGTCTCGTAAAGTTTCAATTGCTTTCAATTTAGACCCCTCAGTCAGATTTTAAATATTATATGACGTTTCTACCATTGACTTTTGTAAAAAATTTTAATTTCCAAAACGTTTTTTTTTTTTTTAAAAAAAAAGAAAAATTAGGGATATTTTGATTTTTTTGGTATTTTTAATAGTTAAAATTGATGGAATAGTTTAAATTAAGAGTAATTGAAAGTTCGTGGGACTAAATTAAGAGTTTTTTAAGTTTAAGTGAGATATTTTAAAACGTGTGAAATTTAGTGAAATTTCCCATATTAAACCTTCTAGTGGATGGCACTTATCTCTTTTCTGGCAGCATCAATCGATACGGTCAACATTGGACGCTGGTTCAGTTTGCCACCCACTTATACATCTTAGCATGCACAAGTGTATTGCATGCAAACAACAACCGTTACATCAAAATGATGGGAAAAAGAAAAGAAAAAAAGGAAAGGGAAAAAAATCTGTCAAATTAACATTAATGGCCGATAGGAAGAAAAATGACATAAATTTTCTCTAAATCAGTATAAAAAAATATATCCCAACTTATTTAAAATAGTACAAAGTATCTAGAACAAAATATAAAAAAATCCTCCAAACTACTAGCAGTTTACGATTTAGCTCCCTATTGTTCAAAATGTAATAAAGTAGCCCCTCAAACTACCAAAATGTATCAAAAAGACCACTTATTTTTTTATATTCCTATAATACCCCTATTCTTTTAACAAATAAAATAATAAAATAACTGTAAAAAAACTAAACAATTTTTTTAAAATACAAAAAAACCAATGGGCTAATAAATACAAAAAACATTGTATTTTAAAAAAATTGTTTTTTTTTTTACAATTATTTTATTATTTTATTTGTTAAAAGAATATGGGTATTATAGGAATAAAAAAAATAAGTTGCCGTTTTGATACATTTTGGTAGTTTGGGGGGCTACTTTATTACATTTTGAACATTGGGGGGCTAAATTATATTTTTCCCAAGTATCTATAAATATTTGAAAAACACATTAAATTTAGTCTAAATTAATAAATTATTAATAATATTAAAATTTTAATATGTCTTATATGTTGTAAAATCAAAGAAAATAACAAAACAAGATAAAGAGATTGCAATATGTGAAACTAGTTCTTCAGGAACTAGGTAAGATTCTTCTCTATTATTGTGTGTTTTACAAACTAACCAATACTCCCTTTTGTAGGCATGGAATAATGGGAGGTTAAAGAATATGAAAAGGGGAATATAAAAGGGTGGTACATGAATCAATTGGCTACATCAATGTATACATGAATGTTATAGGAATTCTAGAAAGGTTACATAAATGTGTAGAATTCCATGAGGTGAAACCAAATAGTCATCCACCAAATGCATGAATGCATTCATAATACTCCCCCTTGGATGACCATACACTAAGAATATGCCTCGTTAAAACCTTGCCAAGGAAAACCCAGTGAGAAAAAACCTGTGGCGAAGGAAAAGAGTACAATATTCTTGTGTGCCTTCGTATGCTTTAGGATTGCCTCATTAAAACCTTGCAAAGGAAAACCCAATGAAAAAAACCTTAGCGAAGGAAAAAGAGTACAATCAACATATTACTCCCCCTCATTAGCATGAAGAGCTCCAATTGTTTATGATGAAAGATCCTTTAGTCGACGCATTCCAATATTATTCACCAACTTCTTGAATGTTGCAGTTGGTAATGTTTTGGTAAATAAATCTGACAAATTGTCACTTGATCGTATCTGTTTGACATCAATTTCACCACTCTTCTGGAGCTTATGTGTGTAAAAGAACTTCGGTGAGATGTGTTTGGTTCTATCACCTTTAATATATCCTCCTCTAATCTGTGTGATACAAGCAGCATTATCTTCATATAATATTGTCGGGCTATCTTTGATTGTGGACGAACCACACTTTTCTCTAATGTGTTGAATTAATGATCTTAGCCATATGCATTCCTGACTTGCTTTATGAATTTCAATAATCTCTGAGTGATTTGAAGAAGTAGCAACAAGTGTTTGCTTGACAGATCTCTATGAAATAGCAGTACTTCCACATGTAAATAGATATCTTGTTTGAGATATACCTTTATGCGGATCAGAAAGAAAACCTGCATCTGCATATCCAATTAATTGTGAATTTGAATCTTTTGAATAAAATAATCCCATGTCAGTTGTTCCACGAAGATAACGTAGAACATGTTTGACCCCATTCCAATGCCTTCGAGTTGGTGTAGAACTATATCTTGCTAGTAAATTAACTGAAAATGCAATATCAGGCCGTGTACAATTTACAAGATACATCAGAGTACCAATTGCACTAAGATATGGTACTTCAGGACCAATGATTTCTTCGTCATCTTCTCGAGGTCGAAAATGATCTTTTTTCACATCAAGTGATCGAACAACCATTGGAGTGTTCAAAGGATGAGCCTTCTCCATGTAAAAGTGCTTCAAGACTTTTTCTGTGTATGTTGACTGATGAACAAGAATTCCGTTTGGAAAATGTTCAATTTGTAAGCCAAGACATAATTTTGTCTTTCCAAGATCTTTCATTTCAAACTCACTTTTTAAGTAAGTAGCAGTTTTTATGAGCTCTTCTGGAGTCCCAACAAGATTTAAATCATCTACATAAACTGCAATGATAGCAAATCTAGATTCTGATTTCTTAATGAAAACGCATGAACAAATTGGATTATTCTCAAATCCTTCTTTCAATAAATATTCACTAAGACGATTGTACCACATGCGTTCGGATTGTTTTAACCCGTATAAAGATCTTTGTAGCTTGATATAATAAATACTTCTGGATTTGGAATTATATGCTTCAGGCATTTTGTATCCTTCAGGGATTTTTATGTATATATCATTATTAAGTGATCCATATAAATATGCTGTAATCACATCCATTAAACGCATATCCAAACTTTCTGTAACTACCAAACTAATCAAAAATCTGAATGTAATTGCATCCACTACAGGGGAATATGTTTCTTCATAATCAATACCAGGTTTCTGCAGGAAACCTTGTGCTTGCTTTGTATCTCACAATTTCATTTTTCTCATTACCTTTTCGTACAAATACACACTTGTATCCAATAGGTGATACATCTTCAGGTGTTTAAACTACATGTCCAAATACTTCACGTTTTGCTAGTGAGTTAAATTCTGCCTGAATTGCTTCTTTCCACATTGGCCAATCATTTTTACGTCGACATTCTTCGACGGTTTGTGGTTCAATATCATCATTACTTCTGGTAATGTCAAATGCAACTTTAAATGAAAATATGTTGTCGACAACAATTTTGTTTCTATCCAATATTTCTCCCGTACTTATATAATTTATTGAAATCTCATTATTTTCAGGTACCTGTTTCTCTTCAGAGGGTAACTCTTCAGGAGATTCCTCTTCAAGAGGTTCTTCTTCAGGGGATTTATTTTCAGGAGAATTTTGTACAGAAAGTTTGGATGGATCAATTTTCTTTACCTGTTTCGTGGGTAAGGCCTCTTCAGAAGCACCGATTTCATTTTCTTGTGCTTTTCTCTTCCCAGGAATCTTATCCTTTGCACCAATAGGTTTTCCACGCTTCAGGCGTGCCTTAGACTCATTTGCTGCTGTATCAATTGATTGTCTTATAGGGACTTCTATCTTCGCTAGAGTATTAGCAGCTGGAATGTGAGACTTAACTATTTTTTTTTTTATCAGTAAATGCATCTGGCAATTGATTTGCAATACTCTGCAAATGAATGATCCTCTAAACTTCTAGTTCACATTGATTTGTACGAGGATCAAAATGAGATAACGTCGAATTATTCCAAGTGATTTCTTGTCGTGCTTATGGCAACGATTTTTATTTTCCTAGTGATGGGAATATGTTTTCATCAAAATGACAATTTTCAAAATGTGCTTTAAAAACATCACTAGTTAAAGGCTCAACGTATCTAATGATAGAAGGAGAATCAAAACCAACATAAATTTCAAGTCTACGTTAAGGTCCCATCTTAGTGCGTTGAGGTAGTGCAATTTGAACATATACAACACAATCAAAAATACGAAAATGAGAAATATTTGGTGGTTGACCAAATGCAAGTTGCAAAGGGGAATATTTATGGTAAGTTGTTGGTCTGATTCGAACTAATGATACAGCATGTAATATTGCATGTCCCCAAGCAGAAACAGGTAATTTTGTTTTTATAAGCAAAGGTCGAGCAATTAACTGAAGTCGTTTAATAAATGATTCAGCTAAACCATTTTGAGTATAAGTATGAGCAACAGGATGTTCAACATTAATTCCAATCGACATGCAATAGTCATAAAATGCTTGAGATGTAAATTCACCCGCATTATCCATCTGAATAAATTGAATTGGATAATCAGGAAATTGTGCTCGTAATCTAATTATTTGAGCAAGAAGTCTAGCAAATGCAATATTACAAGTAGAAAGCAAGCAAACATGTGACCACCTAGTTGATGCATCAATTAAAACCATAAAATATCTAAATGGCCCACATGGAGGATGAATTGACCCATATATATCCCATTGAATTCTTTGTAAAAATGATGGAGATTCAACAATTACCTTAGAAGGGGATGGTTTGATAATAAGTTTACTTTGAGAATATGCAGCACAAGGATAATCACTTGGTAAAAGAATCTTCTGGTTCTTTAAGAGATTCCCATGAGAATTCTCAATTATTCGACGCATCATAATTGTTCCCAGATGTCCAAGACGATTATGCCAAAGCATAAACATCTTTGGATTATAGCACTTCTGGTACATCACAACATGTGATTCAATTATTTTTATTGTTGTATAATACAAACCGGAAGAGAAAGCAGGCAGTTTTTCCAATACGAGCTTCTGACCCGAAATTATTGAAGTAATATAAAGATATTCGTCACTGCCTTCATTAGTGGTTTCAACATGATAACCATTTAGACGAATATCCTTAAAACTGATTAAATTTCTTATAAATTTAGAAGAATACAAAGTATCATCAATACAAAAATTTGTTCCTTTTGGCAATATGATATTAGCTCTTCCAGAGCCTTCGATTAGTTTTGATAAACCTGATATTGTATTGACACTAGCTTTGCTTAATATCAAGTATTGAAAATATTTCTTATCTCTAAGAATTGTGTGAGTTGTACAACTGTCTGCTAGACACAACTCTTCACCAATCATCTTGGAATTAATCATTCCATCAATATGACCCATGCCTCTATATATATAAACAAAATATATATCAAATTTCATTAATCAATAATAAAATACAATTAAATTTGATAATGTAAACATACTGTGATTAAGACATAATAAAAGCATATGAATTATCGTAGAAATATTCATTACTAATCAAAAGATTAGATTTTGTATTAGAGTCTATAAAGAAATCAGAAACAACAAGATGAGTATCAAGAAAAACTAGAGAATCAACATGATTGCCGTAATTAGTAAAATTCATTTCAATCATCTTTTTCTTTGTCTTTTATGGAGGTATAATATAGTTATTCCAGATGTTTATGCATACGACAGGTACGCGATCAATGCCCTTTTCATACCACACTTGTAACATTTATCTCCATAGTTATTTGTAGGTTTATTCTGTAAACCTTTGTTTTCATTTTGTTTCTCCTCAGTGTGGTTCCACTTCTGGTGGTATGTAATATTTCTTTTGTAAGAATTATGAGTACGCTCCTCTTGACCTCTATAATTTTTTTCTACCTCGTCTACATCCACGACCATGGTTTCCTCTATTACCATGCAATTATGTTCCATTTGCTTCAGGAAATGGTGTAGAACCCGTTGGACGAGATTGATGATTTTTCATTAATAGCTCGTTGTTTTGCTTAGCCACTAGAAGACAAGATATTAATTCAGAATATCTTGTGAAATTATGCTCTCAATATTGCTACTACAGGAGCACATTCAAGGCATGAAATATGCAACTTCAAGTGCATGAAGTGTGCAACTTCAAGTGCATCCAATCATAACGAGCTTTTGGGAGGATAACTGTCTTCTGGTACTTGTATCTCTCCCTTATATTATTTCACAAGGTCAAGGGATCCTTTTACCATAAGGTACTCAGTTTTTATATGCTTCAGGCATATAAAATTATATGACATCATATTCATAACATTAGTATGATAACATTCTAGTTCATATAAATCTCACATGAATCATAATATGCAAATGTACGTTATAAAATGATTCTAAAAACACTAAAAATTTCTAAGCATATGTTAGAATGTTAATTAACAAAATAGATAATAAGATTATTAAATGTTAAAGAAACTTACAATGAATTGAGAATACCTCAAGTTGAAGATCAAAAGAATACAACAATTGGCTAGAGCTTCGTCCTGATAACGTGTTGTAAAATCAAAGAAAATAATAAAACAAGATAAAGAGATTGCAATATGTGAAATTAGTTCTTCAGGAACTAGGTAAGATTCTTCTCTATTATTGTGTGTTTTACAAACTAACCAATACTCCCTTTTATAGACATGAAATAATGGGAGGTTAAAGAATATGAAAAGGGGAATATAAAAGGATGGTACATGAATCAATTGGCTACATCAATGCATACATGAATGTTATAGGAATTCTAAAATGCTACATAAATGTGTAGAATTCCATGAGGTGAAACCAAATAGTCATCCATCAAATGCATGAATGCATTAATAACATTATAAATATTTATAGACACTTAATACTGATTCAAAAGAAATTTTTACCAAAAAAAAAAAAAAAATATGAGTCATTGGCGGCTTTCCATTTCTGGGATCTAGAAAATATCTCTCTGAAGACAAAACAAGAAAAAAGTAGGGTGCGTAAGAATTTTGAATCACTCACGAAAAAGACAACTTCGTCCTCCGTCGAAGTTGATTGAGTGCCCTTAATTGACGTCTTATTGTGGCGCGGTGCACAATTTTCTTGAAATTTTTTCGCTAATCAACTCAAGGGCTTGACTAAAAGCTGATTCATTATCTAGTCTTATTCATGCGTGTCCTGGGATACATGCGTTTGATATTTAAACTCCATCAAATGCTCCAGTTGATATGACTGCAACCTTTGGATTACCAAAAGTCAAATCCACGCCACTTGAGTTTGTCGGCAAACCTCGCTTGCCACCAAATCTTTATGAATAAATTAATATTGATGTTTTCTTTTTAATAAACAACGTTTTCTGTCCTTAATTTCTCTAATATTATTCATGCGTGTCCTGGGATACATGCGTTTGATATTTAAACTCCATCAAATGCTCCAGTTGATATGACTGCAACCTTTGGATTAACAAAAGTGAAATCCACGCCACTTGAGTTTGTCGGCAAACCTCGCTTGCCACCAAATCTTTATGAATAAATTAATATTGATGTTTTCTTTTTAATAAACAACGTTTTCTGTCCTTAATTTCTCTAATATTGTTGGTTGGAGAAAGGATAATTCATATAGTTTGCTTTTGTGATAAGGCTTAATTATTGTAATTGTATGGTGTTTGTTCGGTTGTGTTTTTTTATTTTATTTATTGATATGTTTGCATAAGAGGAGGGGAGATAAAGATTCAAACTAATAACTACTGCTTCATAAAATGTGATTTTTAATTGATTGAACTATTATTTGAAAATTTTTTAATAGAGTATTGATCAAAAGCCATGTCTTTGTATTCTTTCATTTGTGCTTAATGGAATTTTGTTCATAAATTTTTTTTTAAAAAAAAATCCATAATGCTGAAAGTAAAATAAAGAAAAAACCTATGTTAAAATAAATTGTAATGTACAAAGTTGCTGCTTCTAGAAATGCTACGGGTATACAAAAAATTAATAAAGGGAGGATCATACAGTTACTTTTGAATTTAAGATGATAATTATTAAATTTTTATGTATTAATTATTTTAAAAATTAGGTCGCATTTGAATTTTAGAAGATGAAGAAGGCAGCTAAAACTCTCATACTATTCAGCTGAGAGAATAATTTCTATTAAGTCTAAAATAATCTGCTAGGAATTATTCTCTCATGAGCGGATCAGCTGAATAGTAAGAGAGTTTTAGCCATGTTAAATATATCTTCTCTTAAAAGCTCATAACCACCTCATGATATATTTGAATTGAACGTGTTGAATATTCTTATGGTGGAATATTGAGAGCTTGACAGAAAGATTTGGGAAGAAAGAAAAGGGGCATGATATATGTGGGAATTGCATTGGCTATAATTTATTGGGCTGAGCAAATTCACCAACTCGCCTCTAACTGACCGATTTTTGACTGTTTTCCAATCGTAGTTGATCGAATGTGACTGCCTAGATGATGGCCGGATGGGAGGCTGCATGATTTTTTCTATTTTGAATTTTTTGTGCGGTAGGCAAAAGAGGTTTTTCTAACCAACCCGACTTCATTGACCGACTTTGCCGACCAATTTTTCATTTTTTCACTTACCAACATTACCGACTGCTATTGTCAACCGATATTACCAAAATTGACATTACCGACCGCCTTTAGGTAATAAAACAAAAAGTTAACGGAATAAGTCGGTGAAATTTTTTATTTTACCGATATTATAGGTGTGAAATGTGAAAACACAATTTTTTTACCGAAACCGACATTACCAACCAACTCTCATCCCTTTATATATAGACTTGGTCATAAGGGTGGTCCCTAACATGCAGCTCGGGAGAGAAGTTTGGCTTTCCATCTTGAAATCTTATCTTTGCTGGAATTAGGGCTTCACATCGTGCACAAAAGTATATCCGGGTCATTTTTACGTCCATGCAATTATGGCAATTATAGATTCCGAAGAATGACGTACGTGCTCGTATATATTTTAAACGTTTGACAAACATATACTAATTAGGATAAACGTTCTGGTGGAGGGCACTCATCTCCTTGTCTAGAACTAGAAGCCTCAAACCAGTCAATTGCATGAATTGCATTGCTTCAATATTTTCTATTCTCGCCTCAAACGACAACTGTTACATCATATGATGGGAAAGACCAAAATAGAAGATCCCTATCAAATTAACTATATCATTATGGCAGACATATATTTGGTGTGAAAAGGTGGTTAATTAGTAAAATCGAACAATAACAGCTTAGGTGATCTGTGATTATTTAATAATAGCTAGTTAGTAGTTACTAAATAAGAAAAAAATCACAATTAACTGCTAATTACTTTTTAAAAGAAAAGAAGAGCTAGAAAAACATCAAAATGTCGTCATATATATATATATATAATTAGTATTATGATGGCTGGATTTTCTCATATTATTATAATTGCAAATTATTGCAATCTCTTTATTATTAAGAAACGTTTTATATTACTACATGATTACAATCTTCTTTTTACTAAGCGATTTTCCTATATTTCGAAATACGTTGTAGTCTCGTCAATATTAAAGATGTTGTTTGCCACCCACTAATTATCTTAGCATGCACAAAGTATAAATCAAGTGCATTGCATTGTTTCAATTTCTATTAATCTCGGTTCAAAGGATCGGACAAACCATTACATGATTTACATCAAAATATGATTGAAAAGAAAAGGCGAAAAAAAAAGAAAAAGAAAAAAGAAAATCTCTGTCAAATTAAAAATGACTGATAGGAAGAAAAATCTGAGTCATTGGCCACTTTTTACATTTCTAGGATCTAAGAAAGTCTATCTGAAGACAAAATCTGAGTCATTGTTGAGTGACAGGTGGAAGGCAAAGTCACGTTACATATTGTTAGAGAATAGTAATGTGAGCTTGTCCCACATTGCTTAGTGTTGAGAAATCCCTTGTCACTTGTTCACATAAATAAGCCTCACCTAAGGCTTGTCCCACATTGGAAAAGCATGAAGTCTTTATCTCCTTTGGCTCCTATATAAAGAGGCCTCTTATGTACATTATATTCATTCAATAAAACAAGATGTAGCCTATAGGGCTTTAGTGTGTGGATGTAGGTCTTAAACCGAACCACCTTAAATCTTGTGTCTCTTGTTTATTTCTCTTTTACTCTTATATTTTCGTATTTATATTTTCGCATTATGTTTTCTATCATGGTATAAAGACGCTCTTCAACAGCTAACCTTCTATTGCCTCTAGAGCACAATTGTTGCCTCTAAATCATGAGATTTGTGCAGCTACCACAGGAACTAAACACGCAAAAGAAGTACTCAGAGATGTGCAGCAAAGTCGATCAGTAGAGCCTTATTCTAGTCTCAATTGCATGTCGGTAAATGGGGCACACTTCGAGGTCTTCTCCACAGTCTAATAGGCTAACGCCAATTATTAGATCTTGGTTTAATTTTTTGTTTTTTATTTGTTGCAATTTCTTAAGTCCTTTATTTTTATTTCCCTGTAATTTCTTTTGCTTGGTTTGGATTGTTTTCACAATCACAAAACCCTTACTTCTTTTGTTTATTTCTTTTTGGTTTTATTTGTTGTAATTTCCTATTTAATTTTCCTGTAATGTGGTTTGTTTCTGTAGATTTTCTGTTGCACAAAAGTTCCATTTTTGTTGCACAGAGTCAGGAATTTATGCAGTCCGTAGAACTTCTCTTGCACAGAAGTTCGATTCTCATGAGTTTGTTAAGAGTTTGTTACTGTCTCTTACAATCTCTATGTTGAATTATTTTGGCTAATTTCCACCTGTCAGTTCTCGTTTCTGGTCAGTTCTGAAAAATAATTTCAGAATCTGTTCCTATGCCTTCGTTGCATTCTAATCTAAAAAATAATTTCAGAAACTAGCTTGCAAGCCTCAGATCTACCGTTCTGCGGAAGATCCATCATGCACATCTACACTCGCCGCCATGCGCCACCGAGAGAAACTGCCAGCCTCTCTACGCACTGCCACCGGCAGTCTTCTCGGCCAACAAACCACCGCAGGTGGTGTCTCAACCACAGATCGGTGAATCTGGGCAATTTCCATGCCATTTCAAACAAGCACGCGCTGCAACAGATCCCTACCATTTCTCCTCCGGTCATCCATCGGCTTTTCCAGCCCCGGAGCAGTAGATCCGGCATCCCAGCCCGGAGCTCCGCTGCCACTGTGACACCCAGACTCTATGTTGTCTGGTGACGACGCTTCAGCCCCTGCTGTCCGTCGCATCACCACTTGTCTTCTGCTAGATCTCCATCAGCGTTGATCTCTGCCGCGACCATCTCCTCCGCCATTTGCATTTGGTTCGATTTCTCTGCCGCCGTCCTTTCCTCTAGCCAAATCTAGTCCAACACAAACAGTGTGCAAAGTGTAACTTGTTCTTGAGAGAGAGAGCAGTGAATTTGTAATCTAAGAAAGAAAAGAAGAGAGAATGAAGAAGGGAACAAGATCGTAAAAAAAAATAAAATTAAAAGAGGCCAAAGATGCTCACAAAAGAGGCCTAAGTTGCCCACCAAAAGAGGCCAAAGTTGCCCATTTTATTTTTCTTAGGTTTTAGTTGGCTTGTTGGCCCATAGTTGGCCCCATATAGCCTTTGTGGTTTAAACCCAGGCTCGGCCTTTGTGGTATTGTTTCAAACACAGGTCCATTTAAGTCCATTGTTGGCTTTCATATTTGACCATTTATTTGTAATTTGGCATTTGTGGTTTTGCCCATGCCCATTTTAGCTCATAGTTGGCTTTCATGTAAGGCCCATAGTTGGCCCATTTCGGCCAAAAGTTGCCGATGTTCAAGAGCCGCCGACGTTTCCAATTCCGGCGCCATCAATCACCTCATTCAATGCTGAGGTCAAGAAGCAAACTCAAGCTTTCACAAGTTCCCACCTTGAGTTTGAGGGGGAATGTTAGAAAATAGTAATGTGGGCTTGTCCCACATTGCTTAGTGTTGAGAAATCCTTTGTCAGTTGTTCACATAAACAAGCCTTAGGTGAGGCTTATTTATGTGAACAACTGACAAGGAATTTCTCAACACTAAGCAATGTGGGACAAGCCCACATTACTATTCTCTAACACATATGTCTTCTATTAGAAGCTACATTTTCAAAAATACCCATATCATTTTTTAAAAAAATAAACTTAAAAAAAAATAACAATAAAGAAGGTGGATTGACCACCTCAATGGCTTGACCACCCATTGGGGTGGTCAAGCCACCCATAGAAGAGGTTGGGGGTGGTCAGACGCCTCGGGGAACCACCCTCGTCACATTTCGGGGTGGCTGTATCGACACATTTTAGGGTGGCCGCTCTCTGCCACCCCCGGCCTCTTCTATTTTATTTCAATGTTTTACATTTTTTTTTTTAATATGAGTTTGAAAAAAAGGATTTTTCGTAATTTTGATTAAATTTTCATTTTTGTATGTGTTGTTACTAAATTAAGGAATATGAGTAGCTATTTTATTACACACTCTTCTATTTCCAGTAGTAGATATTCATTTTATAATGAACTAGACGTTCTGCGAACCAAACGAGGCATAAAATAAAAGAAATGATTGATGTCAATATTTTTTCCATACTTTCTCCATCTCATCTTACAAATTAACCATTATATTTGTTGACTTATGTGAACTCCAAATAAGTCAATGGTGGACCCTATAAATCTAACAGTTAATCTATTAAATTTATAAAAAAAAATATGAGAAAAATACCAATCACCGATCATTTTTCTCATGACTTTAATCTATTATCTGGCTGCCCCACAGTCAAAATCGGGTGCTGGCCGGTTCAATGCATTGCATTGTTTCAATTTATATTCCCGGTTGAAGCTGATTGATCAGTGTCCGTCCTTGACGTCTTAGTAGTGGTGCACATTTTCCTTGAAAAAATTTCAACAAAGAAGAATTTGTTTGGTTCATTAATTAGTCACATTCTTTAATATTTTTAATCAATTTTTGTTCAACTCGATCTGTTTCTAGATTTTGCTCAATCAAAATCTTGACTAATTAGCCATGGGCCCATGGCCCGCTACATTGACTCTCGGAGCTACAATCTTTATTCTTCCACCATGAAGCATCAATTGTTAATTAATTAGACAATAGATTATGGATAAACCTGTTTGAAACGGAACCAAAATTGAAATTTTGATTTTTTTTTTTTAATTTTAATTTTAAAACTCACTTTCTTGATAAAATGGGTTTGGCCTCAAAGGGTCATGGGGTGGCTTCGGCCACCTTCAACGGCCGTTTGGGGGTGGTAGAAGCCACCCCAAGGGCCACAATAGAAAAAAATATTTTTTTTTTTAGCCATTGGAAGTAGCCGGACCACCCCTATAGCTCTCAACAGGGTGGCTTCAGCCACCCTATTTATTTATTTTAATTTTGATTTATTTTTTTAATTAAAATAATAGTTTATTATTTTATTTTGATAGACCAATCTAGAGTCGGATGAAAATGAATAGTCCAAATGGGTAATCGGAGATAATTGGAGATCCCTGATCCGTCTCAGTCAGCTTGAAGACTTGTAGTACCTTTAAGACTTGTCTTGTCTTCAACCGAATAGATTTTGTTAGATCCAAGAAATGTAAGAGGGAACAATGACTAAGATTTTTCTTTCTCCTTACCAACATTAAAAATAATACCGTCTATAATAAAAGCTATAGATATCCCCCCAACTCCAAGGCTCCAATTATATGAGCTCAAATGGATTTTGTTTCACCTCACCTAAACTCTGCCATGGCAGGACTCCTTGCCGTTATTCTCTTTTCCTACTACCTTGTAAGGAGGTCCAGAGTTGGCTTGCCCAAAATAGCACCTATCGTTGCGGGTGCATGGCCTGTAATTGGTCACCTCCCTCTGTTGGGAGGAACAAAGCCTCTCCACGTAACGTTGGGAGCTATGGCTGAAAAGTATGGACCAATTTTTACTATCCATCTTGGGTTGCAACGCGCTTTGGTAATAAGTAGTTGGGAGATGGCCAAGGAGTGCTTCACCACCAACGACTTGGCTGTTTCCTGGAGGCCTAAGCTTGTAGCTGCCAAACACATTGGCTATAACTTTGCCATGTTCGGCTTCGCACCCTATGGTTCCTATTGGCGTGAAATGCGTAAAATAGCCAGCTTGGAGCTACTATCTAACCGTCGGCTTGAGCTTCTTTCCTACGTTCGAGTCTCCGAAGTTGAGACCACCTTACAAGAGCTATACAAAGTGTGGATGAAGAAAAAGGAGTCAGGCCAGATTTTGGTGGAGTTGAAGCAGTGGTTTGGGGACATGAGTCTCAACGTGATTCTTAGGATGGTAGCTGGAAAACGCTACTTTTCTACCACTGCAGTGGCTGATGAGGAGGAGTCACGACGAATCCAAAAGTCAATGAGGGAATTCTTTAATTATATTGGGATGTTAGTGGTGTCGGATACCATTCCTTACCTTGGATGGCTGGATTTGGGTGGACATGAGAAGGCGATGAAGAAAGTTGCAAAAGAATTGGATGGTCTTCTTGGAGAATGGTTGGAAGAGCATAAGCGTAAGAGAGCTGCAGGTGAGGATAAAGAAGAGAAAGATTTCATGGACGTATTGCTTTCTGCTCTGGATGGCAAAGATGTTGCAGGTTATGACGCTGATGCGATCAACAAAGCCACATGTTTGGTACGTATTCCTTAATTTTTCATTTCTTGGATGCAGCTGTATGCATGTGCCAGTATTAGTGCTTTTGCTTAATGGGCATCCTTGAACGGTTTAACATTAATTAGTTCAAGGAAAGGTGGTCCAAAAAGCAATGCAAGCTGAAGCTAATCTTGTTTTGGCTTTATTTATTTTTATTTTATGAAAAACTTGTTTTGGCTTGTTAATGAGCTGAAACTAATTTTGATCATAAATGAATTTCTCTACTCTTTTCGGGAAATGTTATGTGTTCTTCCAGTGTTCTTCTGGTGTTCTCTCAACTGTGATGTGGCTTTTAAAATCACCAATAAATTAAAATTCAATAATGATAATCTCAAATTTAACGGTGGTTTTAAAAGTTACATCACAATTTGAAGGACACTCAGAAAAACATTAGAAGAACACTTAGTATTTCCCACTTTTTTATCCATTCAAATTAGTATTTTTTTTTTAAAAAAAAATAGTGAAGATTTTTCTTTTTAAATTTTAAATACTAATTTCAAATTAACTAGGGAAAAATATATTTTAGGCCCCTAATTTTTATCCATTTTGTAATTACGTCTTCAAACTTTAAAAAGTGTTATCAAGCCTCAGGTACTATATATCATTGCGTGTCAAATTATAAACATTTTCATTTTTCTTCTCAAAATATCTTGAAGTTATTAAAAAAATAAAAAATAACCATTTGAAAAAACTAATTAAGGTGCTAATATGAAAATCGTATTTTCATTTTTTTTCAAATGGTTATTTATAAAAAAAATAAATAAAAAAAATTTAAAAAAAAAATGAGGAATGTATATTCCAATATTTCAATATTCTAACGATAATTGCACTTTGTAGAATATAATTGCAGGAGGCAATGACACCAGTACGGTTACCCTAACTTGGGCAATATCGCTTTTGTTGAACAACCGCCGAGTGTTGAAAAAGGCACAAGAAGAGCTTGACGTCCATGTGGGCAAGGAAAGAGCTTTAAACGAGTCGGATATCAGTCGGCTAGTCTACCTCCAGGCCATTGTCAAAGAGACTACGTTTATATCCACCAGCACCTCTATCAGGACCGCGTGAATTCTCTGAGGATTGCATCATAGGTGGTTACCATGTTCCCAAAGGCACACGACTGATCACAAACATTTGGAAAATCCATATAGATCCACGCATATGGTCGGATCCATTGGCTTTTGAACCGGAAAGATTTCTCACCACCCACAAAGATGTTGATATTAGGGGTAAAAGTTTTGAGTTAATCCCATTTGGAAGTGGAAGAAGAGTTTGCCCTGGAATATCTTTTGCGCTTCAAATGGTGAACTTAGCACTGGCCAGTTTCTTACACATGTATGACATCTCAACACCTTCAAATGCACCGGTTGATATGACTGAAAGCCCTGGTCTAACGAATCTGAAAGCCACTCCACTTGAAGTCCTCATCACACCGCGTCTACCTTCTAAGTTTTATGGATTATCGACGACCATCTAATAGAGTTCATGGATAGGCATAATTAAGTACTATGATCGATGATAGAATTTTCCTCATATTATGAATATGCATATTATTAGAATAATAATAATTGCATATTATTGCAATCTTTATTATTAAGAAACATTTTATTATAATTACATTTACATCTTTATATTATTAAGTGACACTACAGGAAAATCGGTACTTAATTTTTGGCCCATAAGTCGTCGCTAATTAACATCAACGACGACTATGGTTTTCGCTCTCTGTGGTTGCAATTAATCCGTCGGTAAAGACAAAATAGCGACGACCTTTCATGTCGTCGCTATTGATACTTATTAGCGACGACATATGTTATCGTAAATAACTATTAAAATTTGTCGCTGAAAATCTTTTAAAGCCAATGTCGTTGCTAATGATACACATCGATCTAGCAACTATATAATGAAAAGATTATTCTCTTAGTTATCCGATGTGGGAGCAAAATGAATGAAAAAAGGTGGAAGTCGAATTGAAGTGGACCACAATGGTGGGCCTGCGGGGTACCAAGCTCGATGAGCCATCAGGGAAGCAATTCAAGGTACATTCCACGCTGCTCTAGTAAGCCGGCGATGCGCCATCGGTGACGTTTAATGGAAATATAAACATCCCCGGATCGATACGGAAGAAATAATCTCCGTACCAAACTTTTCCTGCGAAGCCCCACACAGGCTGCCATATGGCCCAATTTCAAATGTTTCTAAGGCCACCTTGATGCCCGGCCCAAACTGGGTCACAAGCCCGCGCTACCAGGCTCGGTAATTTTCCTTCTTTGGTTGCGATTATATGAAGAAAATATTATTCTCTTAGTTATCCGATGTGGGAGCATAAAGACTGATTAGGCTCAAANTCTCATTTTGGTGTATCAAACTTTGATTTTCTTTCACTTTTTCCCTTATGTTAGGATTTTTTTGTTAAATTTAACTAAAATGTGTAAAATTACTAAAATACCCTTAGTCATTTTTCTCATTTTTCTGTTTAATTTAACTGCAATATTTAACGGCATGAGGGTATTTGAAATAAAATGAAAGTTCGATACACCAAAGTAAGAGTTTTTTAACGTTGAGGGGTATCTGCAAAAATCGCGAAAGTTCAAGGGGCCGGGTTAGTGAAGTTTCCCCTTTATTTATTTTATTTTTAAAAACTTGTTTTGGCTTGTTAATGAGCTGAAACTAATTTTGATCATAAAATGAATTTCTCTATTTTTTATCCATTCAAATCAATATATATATATTTTTTTTAAAAAAATAGAGTAGATTTTTCTTTTTAAATTTTAATTCTTATTTTCAAATTAACTAGTTAAAAATATATTTTAGGCCCCAATTATTATCCATTTTGTAATTACGTCTCCAAACTTTAAAAAGTGACATCAAGCCTCAGGTACTATATATCATTGCATGTCAAATTAGAAACATTTGCATTTTTTCTTCTCAAAATATCTTGAAGTTATTAAAAAAATAAAAAAATAGTTGAAAAAAATAATTAAGGTGCTAATATGAAATTCGTATTTTCATTTTTTTTTCCAAATGGTTATTTATAAAAAAAAAATAAATTAGGAATGTATATTCCAACATCTCAATATTCTAACGGTAATTGCACTTTGTAGAATATAATTGCAGGAGGCAATGACACCAGTACGGTTACCCTAACTTGGGCAATATCGCTTTTGTTGAACAATCGCCGAGTGTTGAAAAAGGCACAAGAAGAGCTTGACGTCCATGTGGGCAAGGAAAGAACTTTAAACGAGTCGGATATCAGTCGGCTAGTCTACCTCCAGGCCATTGTCAAAGAGACATTACGTTTATACCCACCAGCACCTCTATCAGGACCGCGTGAATTCTCTGAGGATTGCATCATAGGTGGTTACCATGTCCCCAAAGGCACACGACTGATCACAAACATTTGGAAAATCCATATAGATCCACGCATATGGTCAGATCCATTGGCTTTTGAACCGGAAAGATTTCTTTCCACCCACAAAGATGTTGATCTTAGGGGTAAAAGTTTTGAGTTAATCCCATTTGGAAGTGGAAGAAGAGTTTGCCCTGGAATATCTTTTGGGCTTCAAATGGTGAACTTAGCACTGGCTAGTTTCTTACACATGTATGACATCTCAACGCCTTCGAATGCACCAGTTGATATGACTGAAAGCCCTGGTCTAACGAACCTGAAAGCCACTCCACTTGAAGTCCTCATCACACCGCGCCTACCTTCTAAGTTTTATGGATTATCGACGACCGTCTAATAAAGTTCATGGATAGGCATAAGTACTATGATCGATGACAGAATTTTTCTCATATTATGAATATGCATATTATTTGAATAATAATGATAGCATATTATTGTAATCTCTTTATTATTAAGAAATATTTGATAATAATTACATGATACAATCTTTATATTATTAAGTGATTTCCTATAATTATGTAATAATTTTATTGCTAAAATAAGTTGTAATCTCGTCCATAAAGATGTAGATGCCTTTTGAATGACTAGTAAATGAGATGGGGGCAATAACATAAAGATAAACGTTCTGGTGGATGGCACTTATCTCTTTTCTGGCATGGAGCCTCGATCCAGTCAACATTGGACGTTGGTTCAGTTTGCCACCCACTTGTACCTCTTAGCATGCACAAGTGTATTGCATGCAAACAACAACCGTTATATCAAAATGATGGGAAAAAAAAAAAGAAAAAGAAAAAATCTCCATCAAATTAACATTAATGGTCGATAGGAAGAAAATGTTGGGATTACAGAAAAATGGCAAAAATTTTCTAAACCAATATAAAAATATATATTTTAACTTATTTAAAATAATGATAAGTGTCTATAAACATCTAAAAGGTACGGTTGGGACCACGCTTAATGAAACGGATGTCACTAATTCGAATCTTCTTCTCCCTCTTGTGTGGATATGTAAAAAACAATAATAAAAAAAAAAACATCTAAAAGGTACATTAAATCTAGTCTAAGATAGTAAAATACTATTAATGACATTAAGAATTTAATGTATCTTTTAAATATTTATAAACATTTAACACTATTTTAAATAGGTTAACAAATATTTCTTTTAGATTGATTTAAAAATTCCTACCCGAAGAAAAATCTGAGTCATTGGGCCGCTTTCCATTTCTGGATCTATCCCTTAAGGAAAATATCTCTCTAAAGACAAAACAGGAAAAAGGTACGGTACGTAAGAATTTTGTATCACTCACGAAAAAGAGAACGCGTCCGCGGTTGAAGTTGATTGAGTGCCCTTAATTGACGTCTTATAGCGGCCCCGTGCACAATTTTCTTGAAATTTTTTCGCTAATCGAACTCAAGGGCTTGACTAAAACTAATGATTTTTTCGCTAGTTTAAAATTAATTTTCTTTTGTATTAGGGTGGACTTGGTACCATGTTTTAAAACATTACTATTGTTTTTATTTTTTGTTATTCTTATTAATACTTACTAGGCATTTAATTTGGGTGCTTTTGAAACATAAATGATCACCTCAATCTTTTTAGCCTGACCAATTAATGCTTTAATTTTGGTGCTTTTGCAGTCTCTTATCTTAGGGGGCACAGATACAACACAAGTAACAAATAACATTTTCAGTCGTAATACTTTAGTGGCTGAAAAGGAAGAAATCTTGGCTGTTGCAGGGGTCCCCGCCACCCAAAGGTACGACAAATATTTGGGTTTGCCTCCTCTAGTGGGGAGGTCGAGAACGACAGCTTTCAAAAATATTATTGAGCGGGTATGGTCAAGATTGTAAGATTGGAAGATCAAATTCCTGTCACAGGCTGGGAAAGAAATATTGCTCAAGGCTGTAATTCAAGCTATCCCGACATATTGTATGAGCGTCTTTCTCCTTCCAAAGAGTTTATGTAGTGAGATTAATTCTTTAATGAAAAAATTTTGGTGGAGCAGTCAAGGGAAGGAAAAAGGAATTCATTGAATGAGTTGGGAGAAGATGGGTTTTCCAAAATCGACCGAGGTATGGGTTTTCGAGATTTTACTTGTTTTAACAAGGCTCTCTTGGCAAAACAGGTATGACGTATGTGGAAGAACCCGGAGGGACTTGTGGCACGGATCATGAGGACCAAATACCACAAGGACTGCTCAATTCTAGAAGCCCCGAGAGGAAGAAAGCCGTCGTTTGCTTGGCGAAGTATCCAAAGTTCTTGTTGTTGGGGGAGATGATTTTGTTCCCGAAATTGCCAAAGGGGGAGTTTGTTAGTTTGAAGTATTGGCTAATGTTCGTGAGCAAAATGGAAAGAAAAGAGCCAAGCTAGTACAAGCGTCCAGATGGGATTCATAGCCATCCAGACGTGATGCAGTTAAGAACTCCAGTACTAAAACCCGAGAGCACCGTTCGCTGACCGTTCGCAGTCCGTCCGGACGCCAAGAAACCCGAGAGTCTCGTCTGAAGTCTCGTCTGCAAGCTCGTCCGAACGCGCCGCGCAAAAAGAACGGAGAAAGTGCATTTGCCCTAGTACCGTCCGGACGGCCAATGTTACCGTCCGGACAGCCCATTAATGAATTCATTTTCCCCGTGTTTTGAGTAGCCCGTCCGGACGAGCCGACTTACCGTCCGGACGGCCCGTAACTTCTAGGTTTATTTCACATTGTATTTGAGTTCTAATGTATCTAGGAGTCCTTAGGTATTATATATAGATCTCTACAGATCTGTAGAGATCTATATATAATACCTAAGGACTCCTAGATACATTAGAACTCAAATACAATGTGAAATAAACCTAGAAGTTACGGGCCGTCCGGATGGTAAGTCGGCTCGTCCGGACGGGCTACTCAAAACACAGGGAAAATGAGTTCATTAATGGGCCGTCCGGACGGTAACATTGGCCGTCCGGACAGTACTATGGCAAATGCACTTTCTCCGTTCATTTCACGCTGCGCGTTCGGACGAGCTTGCAGACGAGACTCTCGGGTTTCTTGGCGTCCAGACGGACTGCGAACGGTCAGCGAACGGTGCTCTCGGGTTTTAGTACTGGAATTCTTAACTGCATCACGTCCGGACGGCTATGAATCCCGTTCGGACGCTTGTACTAGCTTGGCTCTTTTCTTTCCATTTTGCTCATGAACATTAGCCAATACTTCAAACTAACACTTGTGATTTGGTTCGTGAGGGTATGATATGGAGGATTGGTAATGGGGCCAAGGTGAGAATATTGAAGGATAAGTGGCTCCCTATTCCATCTACGTACGAGGCACACTACCCACCGGTACTATTGGAGTCTAATGCCACAGTTGAGGCCCTTATAGATGCGGAAACAAAGTGGTGGGATATACCGTTGCTGGAAAGGATTTTCGCTGAAGAAGAGGTTAAAGCCATACAATCAGTTCCTTTAAGCCGGACAAACCAACCAGATATGCTTATATGGAGGGGTACATCAACAGGTGTTTTTACGGTGAAGAGTGCCTATCACCTTCAAAAATGATTGGCAGCAGCTATGGGGGCGGCATGTTCTAACCGGGGGAGCAAAACACATGTCTGGAAAGCTTTGTGGAAGTTAAAAGTTCCAAATGCGGAAAAAAAATTTTGTGGCGGGCTTGCCATGAAATACTACCAACCCGTGAAAATCTGTGCCGGAGGAAGATCATCACGGATTTGAGCTGTCCAATATGCAGAAGAGAGAACGAAACTGTTTTTCATATATTGTGGTAGTGCCCTTCAGCAATGGATGTCTGGAGCGCATGAGCAAAACGATTTCAAAAGTGCTCTTTTGAAGGGCCGGATTTCTTGCAGGTGGTTGAAGGGCTTTTGCGCAGCTGTGATGAGGAAGAATTTCGCTCTTTTGTGGGGATTGCTAGGCGTATTTGGTTACGACGGAATGATTTTGTGCATGGGGGAGAATTCTCTCAGCCAAATGAGGTAATTCGGAGAACAGCAGTGGCAATGGAGGAATTTCAACGAAGTCAGAACCAGATGGCGATTGCTCCTTGTGGGGAAGGTCCTGGAGTTCAATGGCACGCCCCACCTCCTGGTTGGCACAAAATAAATTGGGACGCGGCAATCCTTAAAGAATCTGGACGGATAGGAGTGGGAGTGGTGATTCGGGATCATCGGGGGAGGTTGTGTGTGGCGAAATGCTTCTCACGCGAGGGCAGGTTGGAGCCAACAGATGCAGAGGTTCTAGCGGCTTCTTGTGCTGTAGCTTTGGGACGTGAAATGGGACTCAACCTGGTGATTATTGAAGGTGACTCAAAGGTGGTGGTTGATTCAGTCAACTTGGTCGCAGATGACTGTAGCCGGAGAGGTCAGATGATAGCAGACATCAGGGAGGGTCTTCGTGATTTTCAGCTATGGGATATGATTTATGTAATACGAACTGCAAACAGTATCGCCCATACTTTGGCACGGGCTACTGTACAGCAGGAAGTTGAAGGTTTGTGGACTGAAAATCCACCTGATTGTATTGCTGATTTGATTGTGGCTGAGCAGTTAGCTCTACCACGTGATGAGTAATAAAAGAGGAGCTATAGCTTTTTTGATAAAAAAAAAAAAAAAACAAATAACATGGACTCTCTTTTTGCTTCTTAATAATCAAGAAGCCCTAAAGAAAGCACAAGAAGAGCTAGATTTCCAGTCACAACACTCACTATCCCGCATGGGTCTACGGAAGACTGCACTTTGGCTGGCTAACACGTTCCAACAGGCACGCGACTCCGTGTTAATCTTTCAAAGATCCATTGAGACCCACATGAGTGATCTAATCCAAATGAATTTCAGCAGAAAGATTTCTCACAACCCATAAGGGTATTGATGTTAAGGGCCAACATTTTGAATTGACACCATTTGGCAACGGTAGAAGGATACGCCCAAGAATCTCATAGTTATGAAACTCACACTTGCTACCTTGTTGCGCGCTTTTGATATTGCAACCCCATTAGATGAGCCCGTGGACATGACTGAGAAAGTTGGAATTACCAACCATAAACTTACACCAGTTGATCGAAGTCCATCTCACTCCACGCCTTCCTGCTCAAGTGTATGCATTGCTTGATTAGATATTTGATAACTAAATTGTGAACTATGGTATTGAGTACGTAACTATCATACAATTAGGATGATGGGGTAACAAAAATCAGTCTTTGATGTCCTCAAGAGGTAGCTCAATCGGCTGGGACTATACCTAATGAAGCAGATGTCACTAGTTCGAACCCCCCCTCCCCTCTCTTGTGCGGACATGTCAAAAAAAAAAAAAAAATCAGTCTTTGATTGTTTTATTTTATAAGTGCTCATCCAATAACTAATTTACACTACTACATCATTAAATATTGTATAGCATGTGCATAACATTATGCTAAATAGCATTACTCTTTCATAATTACTCTTTCATAATTAATAGTATGCATATGGATTTTTCCATTATGTTTTGAGTTTTACGTTTTAGGCTATTAGGGTACTGTACCTATGTGTTACGTGGCAGGAATATTCATACACAGTCAGCAGGAAGTAAGACATTGGCATGCAGTAGAAGGATTCATAAAATAAGAGGATATCTCCTCAATAGAATTCTAGAATAAGAGGATATATCCTCAACGGTTTAGTAGTAGTAGTATTTATAAATATCTATAGTTGAAAACATTATGCATTTTGTTACTGGAGCTTTGGTTGGATTGATGTCAAATTTATTTATTTATTTTTTTTAAGCATTTTGTTTTTATTTGTAGTTCATCTACTTCGATTTCTCGATTATCTTCCTCATTTTTTAGGATTGTCACTAGAGCTATGGTTGGATTAATGTTGTTGGAACCAGGGACGGACCCAGAATATTTGATGGGGGGACCATGGTAGTCTGAGACCGTAGGTCGGTATGGACCAGCTTTAATGTAAGCTCTTCGAATTTCATCTCGACGATTAACATTATATTCTTATATCTGACGACGCAATCCATGATCATATTTCAATGAACTAATATTAAATTCATTGCCATCAACTCCCCGAAGTCTTTTAGAAGAATTTTCAGAAATTGGGATATCAGAAGCTGGTGATGATGTATCATCAACATTGACATTTGAAGTTTGGGCATTTGAACTTTGTGCATTTTTTTGTTTGAAAAAATTTTTAGAAGAATTTTCAGAAATTGGGATATCAGAAGCTGATAATGATGTATCACCAACATTGACATTTGAAATTTGTGCATTTGAAGTTTGGACATTTGAACTTTGCACATTTGAACTTTATGCATTTTTTCATTTGAAAAAATCAAGTTGATTTTTCCATCTACAACAAAATTAGGAGAAAACATAAAATTCCAAAAACAACTTCCACTAAAATGTTTTAGAAAAAACCCATCAAACATGTCTGCCAAAATATGAAACATTCTAATTCCCCAAAANGGGGGGGGGGACTGGGGTTTGTTTATTCTTATGGGGGGGACCAGTATACTATTTTTTTTTCCACAGCTGATTTTTTTTTTTTTTATTCCAGATTTGGGGGGGGGGACCATGGCCCCAGCCGGTCCCCCCATAGGTCCGTCTCTAGTTGGAACTAGTGGCTTATATTAAAACACTAATGAATGTCCAAGTAGACGGAGCGGAGTGAATAGAGCGGTAGTGACGTTATATATATTATTTTGTAACCCTAAAGGATTTGTAGAAAAATACAGCTGCATTTTCTATGGATATAGGCATATTATCGAACCAACTCTCTCTTAATCTCCCTTTTTTCGATTCTATATTATTCATTATTGTTATGTTGTTAAAATTGAATTTTCTTTTTGGCCTTTGAATTTTAGATTTTATACTTTTCTGTTTTTGTACATGTGATTTTGTTTGTATTCTGTTTTGCTTGCTCACCTATAAAAAAAATAAAATAAAATAAAAACAAACATCCAGTTGTGCCTTCTTATAAAATATTTTGACACCACTGCTATCATCTGTGTTTGAATTTAGTATTATTTTTTTAAAATAATGGCCAGGTGGACAGTTTATTTAACGTCCCTTGACAGCATAACACTTGTGCTGTCATATGGGATATGGCCTGTGAAACTTTTTTTTCGTTTAAATCATATGTCTTAATTCCTTAGTACATGCCATTATTTTCTTTCTTCTTTTTATATAAATTAAAACCATCCAAATTTTCATCTCTCAATCGTTCAAAATTTCATATTTTAATAAACTAAAAATCCAAAATACAAGTCATTCTTAATTAACTCGTTTATCCTAAATTCGACAGGAGGATGTTGCTAACTATGTATCAGATTAAGTCTGTCTAAAGTAGACATGTTGTTACAATTAAAGATTAGTTATGGGTTAGCAAATTTTGATATTATAGATAGGTCTTGAATGTCAGATTGTATTGAATGTAACCTTGTAGTTTCGGCTATGATTTTCTCAAAGTTTTTGCTTCGTGATGAAAGAGTTTTATGTTCGTGATCGTTCATCAATTATTGAGATTGAAACGATTTCTCCTTAAAAAAAATATAATTTTTTACTATGAAATATTTACATACTATCATATTAATCACTATAAATAATTAAATTTACAAGTCATATTTTGTTGCTTAATTTTTTCTTCCATATGACCCTCAAAGGGATTGGTTGGCCCAATATGATGTGGGTCGATTGGTTGGCCCAAACAAGACCGGACCATATAACATTAATTGGGTAAGATGGCCGATAACTATGGATCAATCTTTACTATGTAACTGGAAATGCATTGGGCTATGATAGTGAGTAACTGGGAAATAGTTAAAGAGTGCTTTACCACTATGACAAAGTGTTTGCCAATTATCATCCAAAAGCTATAGCTACAGAACACATGGGCTACAACTACTCCATGTTTGGGGTCAGGGCTTACGGTCCTTACAGGCGCCAAGTGGGTAAAATCATGACCGGCCCAAAAACAATTGAGGCCTATAGAAAAATGTTAAAATATTAAAAAATCAGTTCTTCTGGCTGGCTTTTTGAAATGTGAAATTACTAATCAAATTTTCATGTTCAATTCTCAATAGATAATATGACTATGAGAGAGCCCAAACTATCAGGTTTATCCTGATAATGCCCTTTTGCAGCCTCCAATTATTATGTGATACATTATTAATTTAAGAAAAATACAAAAAATAAAATTGAGAACAATCACACCAAATCAGAGAAAAAAAATAATGCCCCAAAACTCGTTTTTAATACCTCAAAACCCGTTTCTAATGCCTCAAAACCCGTTTTTAATGCCTTAAAACTTGTTTTTCAAAACTAAAACCTAGAGGTGGAAGGTTAACCCTTTAGGGATTTTATCACCATAAAATTTAGTATATTTTGGTCCAAGTTATTTTTGTGTACTTTTTATGTTTTTTCTTATATGTCAGTTATTGATTAAGGGCCGTAAAATGAGTGTTGTTAGGATGGTCCTGATAAAAGGTTTTCTCTATGACTAATCTATTTTATCTTTCTTGTAAGATAAACGATTGCAATAGGAATTAATTAATTATATATTAAAAACAATGACAAGTCAAAACTCTTAACAACGACCAACTAAAATCAATGGCATCTAATAGCAAGTATAACCAGAGACGGAACTAGTAGGGGAGCGGTAGGGGCCATGGTCCCCTCCAATTTCATTAAAAAAAAAAAATTAGAGTTAAAAAAAAATATAGCTGGTCCCCTTCCAAAAAGGAATGGTCCTAGTCCCCCTTGTTTCCCAGCCCATTCAAAATATACTTTGGTCTCTCTCCATTCAAAATCTTGGTTCCGTCCTGTTAATAACATATAAAATATCAAAGAAATAAAGAATAATAGAACCAAGAAGGAAATGATTAGAAGTGATGAAAGAAAATATGAATATATATATATATAAAGTGTGGCGTGTTGTAGTTTGAAATTGTTTAAGATTTTAAACATGCGTGTTGTAGTTTTTATTTTATTTTATTTTTAGGGTTGAAACTCTTAACATCGACCAACTAAAATCAATGGCATCTAATATCAAGTATAACCAGAGACGGAACTAGTAGGGGACCGGCAGGTGCCATGGTCCCCTCCCACTTCATTAAAAAACAATTAGAGTTAAAAATATATATATATATATATAGTTGGTCCCCTACCAAAAAGGAATGGTCCTAATCCCCCTTGTTTCTCAGCCCATTCAAATTAAATCTTGGTTCNTTTTTTTTTTTTTTTTTTCTAAATCCTCGTAGCTTGTCTAATGGCCCACTCAAATTTTTATTTTTCTTGAGACCTTTTACTTTTGTCTTCTTCTTTTTTTTTTTAATCTTTTTTGAAAATTTTAATATAAAAGTTTGGGTAAAATTAACTTAAACTCCCTAAAACTACAACATCAATGACAATCTACCCACTAAACTATTAATTACAACAATTTACTCCTCAAACTACCCAAATAATGACAATGTACCTCAATGTAAGCACAATGACGAAATTACCCTTATAAAATTTTTAATAAAATTAAATTTTAATATTTTTGTTTTTATTTAGTAAGGGTAATTTTGTTATTTTGTAAAATTGAGGATATATTATTATTGTTTTAGTAATTTAATTTGAAGAGTAAATTATCATAATTAATAATTTAGGGACTAAATTATTATTATGGTAATAATTTAAAGGAGTTGAACTATATTTACTTTTAGGTGTAGTAGTCACCTCAAGCAACAGAATGGTTAAACCATTTTTTTCTTGATGAAACCATAAAAGTCTTGTGCGTGTTTTACTATTACAAAAATCCTGGACGGATTCGAACGACACATTTTTCAAACAATAGAATTTTTGGATACTCATCACGTGGCCCAAAATATCTCTACGGCTCTACCTTCATCATGAGAATTTTTTGACTTTGATATTAATATATTATTTGATTTTCTGATTTAATGCTATCAAATTATCAATTATTGTAAGATGTGTGACATAGGTACAACTTAAGTTTAACTTTGACTTAATTTTTAAGTCAAATTTTTCTTGATATAGGCACAACTTAAGTTCAACTTTGGCTCAACTTCTGAGTCAAGTTTTTCTTTCTCTCTCTAGTTTAAGGTTCTCTCTCTTCTCCAAATCATTTTTTTTTTTTAATTTAATAGAAAAGTTGGGCTAAAGTTGGACTTAAGTTGTATCTTTATCATTTTCCATATTGTAATACTTGTTTCAAGAATGAAATGTTGAAAATTTTAATAGAATCAAATGATAGTTTGAAGATTGTCATTATGGTAGTAGTTTGAAGAGGTCAAATGAACTTAATCACTTTTAGGTATAGTAGTCACCTCAAGCAACACATGGTCATAATAATATTATGATAACCTTTTTTTGGAGCCGCCAAAGAGAAAAAAACAAAAGACGCTCTCTCTAAGAGGAGGGAAAATCTAGATCTTTCCTCATCTCCTTTCATGATAGCGGTGCTCTGTGTCTTCTCTATAGGCTCTACCGGTCTCCATTTTTTGGCGGGTTGCTTTAGATCTAGTCTCTTCAACATTAGATCTGATCGTTTTCTTCAGCTAAGGCGTGTCTTCCGAAGGCATGTCTACGATACTGTGCTCCTCCACTGCCGCTTGTCGATTTTTTATTTTTTATTTTATGGTCCTGGTCGTTGGGCTGAGGACGTGAATAATGCTTATGGCTTTCAATCGAGAGGGGAATGTTTGGGTGTGGGTGTTTTTGCTCATGCTTGGAAAATGGCTTCGTGTGCCCTGAAAGGAGTTTGCGTTAACAAATCTGTTCTATAAACTGAATATCGGGTTGAGAAAATGGATGTTTGACGTCATAGATTGGTTTTTTATTGTAAGATTTGTATGTTTTCGACTTTTATGATGTGTAATCTTTTAACTTCGGCTATGATTTTGTAGAACTGTATGTTCTATGATTGTAAGAGCTTTTATGCTCTTGACCACTATTAATAAACACATGGTCATAATAATATTATGATAACCTTTTTTTGGAGCCACCAAAGAGAAAAAAACAAAAGACGCTCTCTCTAAGAGGAGGGAAAATCTAGATCTTCCCTCCTCTCCTTTCACGATAGCAGTGCTCGGTGTCTTCTCTATAGGCTCTACTGCTCTCAGTTTTTTGGCGGGTTGCTTTAGATCTAGTCTCTTCAACATTAGATCTGATCGTTTTTCTTCAGCTAAGGCATGTCTTCCGAAGGGATGTCTACGATACTGTGCTCCTCCACTGCCGCTTGTCGGTTTTTTATTTTGGTTTTTTATTTTTTATTTTATGGTCCTGGTCGTTGGACTGAGGACGTGAATAATGCTTATGACTTTCATTCGAGAGGGGAATGTTTGGGTGTGAATGTTTTTGCTCATGCTTGAAAAATGGCTTCGTGTGCCCTGAAAGGAGTTTGCGTTAGCAAATCTGTTCTATAAACTGAATATCGGGTTGGGATAGCGGATGTTTAACGTCATAGATTGGTTTTTTATTGTAAGATTTGTATGTTTTCGACTTTTACGTGTAATCTTTTAGCTTCGGCTATGATTTTGCAGAATTGTATATTCTATGATTGTAAGAGTTTTTATGCTCTTGACCACTATTAATAAAATCTAATTGATTTTCCTAAAAAAATATATATATTATGATAACCATTTTTTTCTTGATGAAACCATAAAAGTCTTGTGCGTGTTTTACGATTATAAAAATCCTGGACAGATTCAAACGACACATTTTTCAAACAATAGAATCTTTGGATACTCAGGCCCAAAATATCTCTAGCTTCAGCATGAGAATTTTTTGACTTTGATATTAATATATTATTTGATTTTCTGATTTAATGCTATCAAATTATCAATTATTGTAATACTTGTTTGGTTTCGAAGAATGAAATGTTGAAAATTTTAAGAGAATCAAATGATATTAATGTCTTTCTCAAATACATATTTACCATAATTTGGGGGCTTAGTTAAATAATATTGACAATAATTAAGGCCTTAAATATTTTTTTTATAGAAAAAATTTTCATTAATATTTATTAATTGAACGCCTTATTTAATTGGGGGACTTAGGCGGCTGCCTAATGCGCCTAAGACTCCAGCCGGGCCGGTGGGAAGCTAAAATATAGAGGTTTTTACGTCAAAAGCAATGGATGCCGGTTGGGATGATGTGAGTAATCAGTGACAGAAAGGATTGTAATTTCCTCTGCCAATGGTCGTGTGCTTATGTTAAAAGCAAGATTTGATCTTTCCAGCTGCCAAATTAAGTCACTGTGCTTTTTTTTTAAAAAAAAAAAAAAAAATTAAAAAGAGAGATGTTATAAGGAGAATTTAAATTTGAGGTATTAGAACCAAATTTGAGGCATTAACACCAAATTTAGGATGATCGAATCCCTTATGGGTAATACCATCCTTAAAGGGTTAATTTTTCATCCCTAGGTTTTAGTTTTAAATAAAAAACAAATTTTAAGGCATTAAAAACTAAATATTAACTCATAGAAATTTAACTAACAAAAAAAAAAAAACAATTATTTATTTATTCTTATAATATATGTCCTACGTACGCTAGGCTACCAAAATTTGGTAGCCCCATACCAAGACTCTAAAAGCAATGGATGCTGGTTGAGATGATGTTGAGAAATCAGTGACAGAAGGGATTGTAATTTCCTCTACTAATGGTCGTGTGCTTATGTCAAAAGCAATGAATGCCGGTTGCGATGATGTTGAGAAATCAAAGACAAAAGGGATTGTAATTTCCTCTACCAATGGTCGTGCATGTGCTCATGTTAATTGTTTGACATATAGAATTCCCATTTTCTAGCTTAATTGGGTTCTTCTTTTATCTTGTTAGAAAAGTAATTACTCCACGTGCTTACGGCTTCAATCTGCTTTATCTTGGGAGAAAAATATGTACCATTTTTTGGATTTTCCTCCATATACGGCTATCATTTTATTGTTTATCCTGGGAGAATTACCTACTCGGGAAAAAAGTGTTTGTATTTTGGACTTCGGAGATCGAGAGACCGACCTACCCAACATGCGTGTTGGAATCTTTCAACACCAAGACCAAATTTGGTAGAATTGAATTCAACAAGTTGGTCTGTCGCTTTTATGAGGACGGCACATGAAGTCGACTTGTCACTTCGGGAAAGTAGTTAACATTTTATATAGGGATGGCGACCGGCGAGTTTGGTGTATGTATAATTAGAGTATGGGAGGTCAGTTTTCGCCTCGAGCAGGCGGCCCGCATTATTTAAAAAGAAAAGAAAAAAAAAAAGAAAAAAAAGAGCACCTGCCATAGGCCTAGGAAAAGGGACGCCTAGGAAGAGAGGGGGTCAGGCCCCTAAACCCCCTTAACAAGACGACTTACGTGGCACCTGGAGAGAGGCCGGGGGCCCTACAACCCACGTACGGAAACTTCGTAAGATGCAAAGCGAACCAAAACACATAAAATCGAATGGTTTTTTTTTTTTTTGTTTCCTCAAGAATTAAAAATGCAAATTATTTTTATAAATCGTAATTTCGATGGCACCTTTAATCTCTATCTCAACTTATATATGCGGACCAGTATTTTTATAAAAAAAGAAGCAGTCAAGCACGTACGCCAACATTCGAAATTCCTTGCATGCTGGTCTCTCCATTTTATGTTCATGCTTAGGCAACAGAACTCAAAAGCCACTTGTCTCAAGAGTTAGTTAATTCTGCATATATAACTGATCTTTATTTTCTTCTAAGCAAGATTGTTCCAAACAAAAAGAAAAAGAAAGATTTACTGCAAATAAAATGCATAGCTTGCGGCCCTCATGACTGCCCTAGCACCCTTTCAAGGTAACACGACGTTTTCATGCCATCTCCACCTTAATTGTCTCAAAATCCCCTACCGCGATACATCCTATTATAAAAAAATAATGATAAAAAATAAAAATAAAAAACCCTTCTAAGGATAAAACTTGTTGGCTGGATTTTCCAGCAAGACACATTCCAAGGACAATAAATTAAATAAGGAAAATACAAAAAAAAAAACAAAAAAACAAAAAAAGCAATTTGCTACAAAATTTCTGCAAAATACAAGTAAAAAAACAAAGAAAAAAACAGGGGAAATGAAGCCTTTTTCCTGAATAGAGCTTCTAGCTCTTTCGTCTACTACATTGCATCCATTTTATTATTATTTTTTTCTACATATTTTCCAGCTGCTGCCAAGTACAAAAGTCTGCTACATATTAATACAAAACTAGATTCTAGAACCAAACACACGTGGCTTTACAATACACACATATATTAAACTCAACCAAAGATAAAAATTGACAAGTCAAAGCACTTTGTAACAAAACAGTTTTCAAAACTATTATATATTTTTCAATTAAATAATTAATATTTATCACATTCATTGTCAATCTGTCTGTATTGTTCATTTAAGGGAGCTTTTCGTCTCTTTATTCTAGGCTGTGCACGATTATTTTCAACGTTATCACTATTGACGTATTAATTACTTATTAGCCTGAATAATTGAATATATATAACAGGGATTGCGCGCAACATAACCATACCTCTTCTCCGAAAACCTCCATAGTCCATAAAGAAGTAGAACTATGCTCTTTCCTCACGCATCCTCTACAACTTTCATGGCCACTATCCTTGCCTTTTTTCTCTTCCTCTTCTTTCTATTATGGATACTAAGAAAACTCCAAATCACTTCTCCTAAAACAACACTTCCACCAGAAGCTGGTAGCGCTTGGCCTTTGATTGGCCACCTCCACCTATTAGGAGGAACAAAACCAGCCCATATTACATTGGGTAACATGGCCGATAAGTATGGATCCATCTTCACTATCAAGCTAGGAGTGCATCGTGCTCTCATTGTGAGCAGTTGGGAGATAGCAAAAGAGTGCTTCACCAAAAACGACAAAGCATTTGCCAACCGTCCAAAAGCTATAGCTTCAGAACTCATGGGCTACAACTATGCGTTGTTTATACTTAGCCCTTACGGTCCTTACTGGCGCCAAGTGCGTAAAATAGCCACCGTAGAGGTCCTCTCAAACCACCGCCTTGAGATGCTCAAACACATCCGAGAGTCAGAGGTAAATACATCTGTGAAAGAGATATATGAGCTATGGGTGAAGAACAATAACATGTTGGTAGAGATGAAGAGATGGTTTGGATCCATAACCCTAAATGTTATATTTAGGATGGTTGTAGGGAAGCGATATTTTGGGACTGCAACGTCCAAAGATGAGAATGATTTTAACGATCAGTGTCGAAAGACATTAAAAGAATTATTTGAGTTGAGTGGTACGGTTGTGGTAGCAGATGCGCTTCCATACCTAAGGTGGTTTGACTTTGGAGGGTACGAGAGGGCCATGAAGCATACTGCGAAAGAATTTGATCATATGATTGAAGGTTGGATACAAGAACATAAGCAAAGGAAGGTGTCCCATGAGGCAAAGGAGCCCCAAGACTTTATGGATGTGATGCTGTCTGTTGTTGCTAACGACGAAAAGATCTCCGCTTATGATGCTGATACAATCACTAAAGCTACATGTCTGGTAACCTTTCGATATACCCTATAACTAATATGAACATGATTATTTTGTTAACCGGAGTAATTGTTATTCATCGACTACTATCAAATAGGCATAGGCATCATATATAGAGTTTATGGTTTGTTTGGTAACCATGCATCTTGATCAAGTTCATGCTGAGAAAATAACAAGCAAAACAATAATTGTCTTGACACTGTTTATTTTATCATTCACATCTATTTATTCTATTTATTTAAAATCAACGTATTTTATAAGTGATTTTTTGTATCAATCATTTAAATAATAAATAAAAGAAAAATTGCTTAAAATACATTATGTCACATATTATGAAATTAGTGTGAAGAATATAGTTAGTCTAAAAAAATATATATTAATTTTCTTTTGTATTAAGGTGGACTTAGGACCACGTTTTAAAACATTACTATTGCATTTATTTTTTGTTATTCTTATTAATAATTACTAAGCATTTAATTTTGGTGCTTTAGAAACATGAATGATCACCTCAATCATTTTAGCCTAACCATCTTATGCTTCAACTTTGGTGCTTTTGTAGGCCATTATCTTAGGGGGCACAGATACAACACAAGTAACAATGACATGGGTTCTTTCTCTCCTTCTTAACAACAAAGAAGTCCTGAAGAAAGCACAACAAGAGTTAGATGTCCAGGTTGGTAGAGAGAGACAAGTAAAGGAATCAGACATCAAAAACTTAGTTTATCTCCAAGCTATCATCAAAGAAAGTATGCGTCTATACGCAGCCGGAGCACTCACTATCCCGCATGAGTCCACTGAAGACTGCACTTTGGCTGGCTACCATGTTCCAAAAGGCACGCGACTCATTGTTAATCTTTCAAAGATGCATCGAGACCCACATGTGTGGTCTAATCCAAATGAATTTCAGCCAGAAAGATTTCTTACAACCCATAAGGATATTGATGTTAAGGGCCAGCATTTTGAATTAACACCATTTGGTTCCGGTAGAAGGATGTGCCCTGGATTCTCATTAGCCTTGCAAGTTATGCATCTCACATTTGCTACCTTGTTGCACGCTTTTGATATTGCAACCCCATCAGATGAGCCTGTGGACATGACTGAGACAGTCGGACTTACCAACCAGAAACTTACACCAATTGAAGTCCATCTCACTCCGCGCCTTCCTGCACAAGTATATGCATGACTTGATTAGATATTTGATCACTAAAATGCAAATTATGCTATTTAGTAATTGTTATACGATTGTCATACAATTAGGATGATGTGGCAGTAAAAATTTGTCTTTGGCCTTTTTTTTTAACAAGTGTTGATCCAAAGACTGATTTTTTCTAATACGTCATTAAATTGTATAACATGCATATAATATTTTGCTAAATAACATTAGTCTTTTATAATTAATAATATGCATAAGGAGTTTTCCATTATGTTTTAATTTTTGAATTTTAGGCTATTGTGGTATTGTACCAATATGTTACGTGGCAGGCCATCATACGTACTAGTTGGCATGCAGTAGAAGGATTCCTAAAATAAGAGGACTTCTCCTCATTAGAATTCTAGAATAAGAGGGTATATCCTCAATGATTTAATAGTAGTCATCTACTATTAGTCATCTACTTTGTTTTAATTACACTGTCTTGTAAAATTTAAGCAGGGAATTGATGAATAATATCATTAATATTTCACTTATTTAGTTGTTTGGGAGGGTTCAGAGTGTCTCGTTACTATTTACCCTATAATTGTTATCAAAATAAATCATCTTATCCGGCCGCCATCATAGACAAGCTCATGAAAATCATTGTTGCAGCATTGCCCGTTCATCTCAATCCCAGTGACGTAATATTATATATGATACTAACCTAAATCATAGTATTCGAATATTGTACCGTACTGAGGCATATAAGGCAAGGAGATAAAACAAGAAAGGAAATGAAGCAACAAAAGGAAAGACAAGGATACAAAGGAAGAAAATGAAACAAAGCAATAAAAGAAAAGATAAGGAGACAAAGGAAGAAAAGGAAACAAAGCAACAAAAGAAAGAATTAAACTTTGGTCAGGCTCCTTAAAAGTAGTGTTTTAAAGCCCCCAATCATAGACTGTCACCTCAGCAAAAACAGAAAAATTGTACCAAAATAACATAAGTCCAAATACACCAGATTTATTTTTTATTTTTTTTCTTCTTTTCTTTTCTCTCCACGCCTGCTGACACCAAATTCGTTCCAAAATTTTTTTTTTTGTCTTTTTCTTCCTTCTTTTTCTTTTCTCTCCACAACACCTTCTTCTTCCTTCTCTCATTTTTTTTTCTTTTCTTCTTCTTCATTCTCTCGCGAGTCATATTCTCAGGCGATTTTCTGGTGTGGAGCCATTTTTTTTTCGGCCTTTAGGGTAATAAAATTCATAAAGGGTTCATTTTTCCTTCTAGGTTTTAGATGTGAATCTAAAAACGAGTTTTGAGGCATTAAAAATGAGGTTTGAGGCATTATAAACTATTTTTGAGGCATTAGAAACGGATTTTAGGTATTAGAATCGAGTTTTGAGGTGAATTTTGACAGGTCACGGCAGGTTCGGAGTCAAGTCACTGCCAGCGAGAGGCCAGGCCCACGGCCGGCGTGGGTTTGCCAGGTCTTTCTTGGCCGTGGGTCTTCGGTGGTTGCGTTAGGGTTTGGGTATTTCTCATTTTGATTTGGTGTGGATGGACTTATTTTATTTTTTGCACTTGATGAGGTGTCATGTGAGGATTGGGTGCTATAAAATGGAGGGTTTGCACTACGACCGGACCATAGGGGCTCTCCAAAAGAAAACATTGTAACGACTATAAACAGTGAAATAACGGCTAGTATACAGTGCTACCACTTGTATAAATAAACCATCATTTATAATGAAATGAATCAAGGGAAAAAATGTAGTCCCTAACCTTTCCTTTGTGTTTCCTCATCTCTCTCTCTCCCTCCTTACTTTCTCAATAATTAATAAACTTTCATATGGTATCAGAGCCTCCTGGCTCGTGCCATCTTTTAGTGATCCTGATTTTTATTTATTTATTTCTCTCTTCAGTTGGCTGCAGCACTACCTTTGTGGGCAGTGTTCTTGCTCTTTGCTTCTTTTTTAGCATTTCAACAAACATAAACACAAATCACTCTCTTCTGTTAGGCATTTCTTCAAACACCACTGTTGCAACCATGGCTTCTCAATCTTCATGTTTATTCCGCTGCATGCCCCACGCCGCTCATAGATCCGATATCCCACAAAAATAAAAAATAAAAAATAAAAAATCGATCTCTCTGCTTGCCTAACTCTCCCACGAAGGGGAGAAGGTAAGAACATAAAAGAAAAAGGGGGGGTGGGGGGAGGTGGGGGGGAAGAAAGGCTACATTCTAAGCGGCTGGATCTTTGAAATCAACACCACCGACGCCATCTCCAGAAGCCTATACCCAGGCTAAGCCATCGGCATCGCCATCTCCGGATCTTCCACTCCCACCAGATGCCCACGTGTTGTAAGTCCGGTGACCCAACTCACTCCCACGAGTTACCGTCCGGCATCCCCTCCTTTAGGGGCGGAACCAGGATTTTGAGTGTGGGGGGACCTTTTTTTTTTTTTTTTCTAATTAAAAGGGAAGGCCGGAGAGATCAATTGTGACTTTTTTTTTTTTTTTTTTACATGTCCACACAAGGGAAGGGGGAAGGGGGATTCGAACTTGTGACATTCACTTCATTAGGCGTGGTCTATAACTGATTGAACTACCTATTGAGGACATATCAATTGTGACTATGTGTGAACATAGTAGCACCTACCGAACTTATATAATTTTATAGTAAATCACAAGTCATTTTTGTTAGAATTTTATTATAATTTTTATTACCACTAACATGTGAAAGAATGACAAATAAATTAATAAATTAAAACCCATCAAATTAACCAACAATGAAAGCTAAAAACAAAACTCGTATAATTTTTCTACATCAAAATACAATAAATGCTTATTCAAAATTTTAATCTAATGGCGTTACAAACACACATTAGCATAAGTTATTAGTAATATAAACTAAACACAATCTATATGATTCAAGAAAAATGGTGGTACCTTTGAGCATGAATTATTTCTCCTAACAAAATGCCTTGAAGCAACCAACTACAATAATGTTGAGCCTGAGAGTATGAGACAAGCTAAAACAATGCTGCAGTATGCAATAATTAAGATAACCCAAATTTTAATTCTATGGAATCTCAAATTAGATAAGTCAAAATATTACTTTTAATCTTTAACAACTAAGAGCATTCACAATGGAAGAGCTAATTTTTTTTTTTTATGTAAAATAACTCATCAAAACTCAATTTATCTAGTTTAACTAATAACTTTTTAAGGGCTTCCCATTTCTGATTAGTTATATTTTTATTTATATCATTTAATTTTTAATTTTTTATAATGATTGTATTTTTCTTAAATATCTTATTTTTCAACATTTGAGAAAAAAAGTGACAGGGAGAGAGAAATAATAGGAGAAAATTTTGAAAAAAAATGTGATAGGAAAGAGAAATAATAGAAGAAAATTTTGAAAAAAGAGAAAATAGGTGAGAAACAACAATGGGAAGAAAATTTTGGGAGAAATAGTAGGAGAAAAAAAAAGACGTGAGAATAAAATTTAAGAAAATAGCTCTTTGAATAATGCCGCTTTTTTTTAGCTCATTTAATACAATATCTATTTTACATTTTTTTTAGTTTCTCCAATGTAAATGATATTTTATTAATTTAAGAAACTATTTTAGATAAAAGTGTCATTTAGCTTATTCATTGTGAATGTTCTAAGCCGTGAAAATTATCTAGAAGAAAAAAGAAAATATGAGTCTGAGACAAGCCAAAACAACTCCGGCGAGGTCTCTCTCTCCATCTCCATTCGTGAATCTGAAATACCAAAATCCAGCAAATGCCCAGTAATTGCCGTTTCTTCGTATTTCCCCACCATGTGACTTATCAAGCTGACTCATCTTAGTTAAGTTATAGTTTCGTTGTTTTTGTTGCAAATAAGATTTTCTAGTTACCCCCATCTCTGAAAATTGTTCATACAATACAAGTTTCCGTTATCTGAAAGCCAAAGTCTAGAGTGTCATGATCTAAACAAATTATCAAACCCTGACGCCTTCTCAAAGCCTAACTCTTCCTCAAATATCTACAGACTCTATCTTTCCATTAACTATTAATCGGAAAAAAAAAAATGAAAAAGAAAAAAGATGTGGGACAAGGAGATGAAGAACCTGGATGCCGTTGGGCGAGCGTGGGCGCGCTCTTCAGGAACGAGAATTTGTCATTGAACAAGTTTTGAATCTTCTGATCAAATGGGTTGTCACCGCTGTGCAAGAAATGAAGAAAAAATGGGACAATACCCGAAGCTTCTCCTAGCAGATAAAAATTAAATGAATAAAAAAAAAATAGTGGGGCCCTTGCTGGAGAATATCTGGTGGGACTCCGTGAGAGAGTGGGCTGAAGGTTGAAGATAAAACAATAAAAAAATAATTTGGGGGGACTTTTTCAGTTGGTTTGAGGGGACAAATTTTTAGATTTTGAAATATATATATAAATATTACATACCATAGCAAAATTTTGAAAAGTTTTGGGGGACATTCATCCCCCACCTACCAACGTAGTTCCGCCTCTGCCCTCCTTCAATATAAAAAAATATATATATATATATCTCGGTTTGCCTCGCTCTCCCACTTCATTGAAGTGAAGGGGAGAAAGTAGTTCCGCCTCTGCCCTCCTTCAATATCAAATATATATATCTCGGTTTGCCTCGCTCTCCCACTTCATTGAAGTGAAGGGGAGAAAGTGAGAACTGGAAAGAGAAAAGGAAAAATTGGGGAAGAAACCCATTCTGCTGCAATTGGTGAGAAGAAGAAAAAAAAAATGAAGAAGAAAGGGGTGCGGGGTGCGTGAAAGGAGGAGGAAATGGGCGCGACAAAAAAAAAAGAAAAAGAGTGGATGGTGTGTGTCGGCCAAGTGGAAGGAGATCGAAAGGAGAAGAAGAAAGAGAAAAAGAAGGAAAAATGGAGAGAAGACAAAAGAATGGAGGTAAGCGTGAAAATTGAGAGAGAAGTGATGATGGATGTCTCGAAAAAAAAAAATGTTGTCATGGAGGTGCTGCCTGGACCTTTGTTTCACTCTTATTGCGTTATTTTTTTCACTGTTTTTTATATTTGCAGTCTCTTGTGAATCTACGGGTTATCCGCTAAAAATGTTGGAGTTCAAATTAAATTTATTAAAGGTTAAAGGTCAAATTACGAATTATCGGCTAAAATTACCAAAGTCAAGTTAGATTTGAAGGCTATGAGATTTACATTTATTGAAGGCCAAAATTCAAATTACAGACTATCGGCTAAAATTGCTGAAGTCGAGTTAAATTTGAAGGTCACAATTGTCAAGTCCCGATATTCAAGCATAGCAATCAATTGTTCAAGAGGTTCAAGATCAACACTCCTATCGGACCGTTCATCTTGAGAGGGAGTATTAAGGCATATAAGGTAAGGAGATAAAATAAGAAAGGAAATGAAGCAACAAAAAAAAAAAAAAGACAAGGAGACAAAGGAAGAAAATGAAACAAAGCAACAAAAGGAAACATTGTAACGGCTATAAACAGTGAAATAACGGCTAGTATACAGTGTCACCACTTGTATAAATAAACCATCATTTGTAAAGAAATGAATCAAGGGAAACAGTGTAGTTCCTAACCTTCGATCCTTAGTGGTTTTTCCTCCCTATCTGATGCAGATCAGACTCAGAGATCGTGCATCTCTGTTTCTGCGATCAATCCTACGATCGATCGCACGATCGAGCGCACGATAGCGAACGATCGCACCCACGCTAGCGAATAATCGCAGAACTCGAGCCCAATGTCCATAACCTACTGAGCAAGCGACCGATGAAGGGCGACCGACCGCCTAATCGTTCGCCCATCTGCGAACGATCACACTCGTCCCTGCGATCGATCACACACGGGGACTTATGTTATTTTCCGCGTTTTTAATTATTAAACCTTATGTTATTTAATTGTTTTAGTAGTCTTAGGGTTTTGGGAGTCTTTATTTCGTAGTTTATCAGGTTTAGGGTTATGGGTTTATTTATGTAATCTTTTTAATAGGTTTAGGGTTTGTGGCTATAAATATATGCTTATAGCCTCCAAACAATTCAGTTGTTGATTATTATTATTTTGTTGAATAAGAATTACTCGCATACGAGTTTTCTTCATCTTTTTCCCTTAAAATCGTAAATAGACTCTAGATTTTGAGAAGAGTTCTTAGATCGTCGATAGACTCCGATCTAGAATTACCTATCCGCTGCTTGTTTGTTGATCTTCGCTGCAGCCCACTAAGTCGCGCTGCATCAGTTGGTATCAGAGCTCAGTCACTTTCCATGAATGGGGAGGAGCAACCGCTTTGCAGACATGTACGAGGTGTACGCACACACGGAGACAGCACGTGAGGAGCAACCGGCAATTCGTTTGCGGCACATGGATCGTGGGCCGAACGGTTGTCGTCGCCAACCAAGACCGCAATTCGTGGTGGCGGAAGGCAAAATTAAAGCTGAAACCTGGCAATACAAAGAGGATCAATTTCGGGCATTGGAGGATCGACGTGAAGCCTCGCCTACCCAAATATCCAACTTGTATCGTCACAACGGGAATGAATCCAGAAACCCTTCTACGAAGCGCCGAACGTACGGAAGTCAGCACCATGCGCAAGCTCATGCCACTCGGTGGGTGGACGGGTTCAAACTCAAGATTCCAGAATTCCCAGGGGTGTTCAACCTTCAGAATTTTGGTATTGGATGTTGGCTGTTGAAGAGTTCTTTGAAGTCAATGGAGTGGCCGACGCACAACGAGTCCCTTTGGTAGCACTCACATTCCGGGGAGTAGTTGCTTCATGGTGGCAACATTTGAAGCAACGTAGGAGGCGACAAGGCAAATTGAAGATCAATAGTTGGGAGCAACTATTGAAAAAGATGATAGACGCTTTCGTGCCCCAAGATGATACCATGGGCCAACAACCCCAAAATTGGAGACAATGGTTTATGGCTGTGACGAGAAAATATGAAAATTTCGACAAAAATAAGGTATTTCGGGAAACACGGAGTGATGCGAGGAGTCCACAACAGGCCAATTGGGCTCATACCTGCCAACCACAAATCCATACACCGAATCCATATTATGTGGAGGAGGAAAAAGAATCTGTGGATGGAGAGTTTCAGGAATCCGAAATCATTGATGAGGAGTTCGAACATGAATGCATTGAAGATGAAGATACTTCACAAGGGTTTGTAGATTGGGATTCTCCACCAACCTATGATGAAGACGTCAATAAAGAAGATTCAATTGAAGAACCTGTGACATCCGACCTAGAGGAAGAATACGAAGAATATGGGTTGCATCCCATGTTTGGCGTCCCCTACCCCAACGAAGATGACCAATTGGAAGAAGAAGAGCCTACTTATGACATCGCCGATTATGAAGAGGTTGATGAAAGCCTTTCAGGTGAGGTATTTAATTATAATGAAGAAGATGTTAAGTATGTTGATTTCCTTGGCATTGAAGAATTTTTAGATTCTCCTAATCATGATGTTGATGAATTTTATAAAGATGAGGAGAATTATATGTTCATAAGGGAAGTAACAATTGATCCATTTTTGAGCATTTTCATGGCCCGTGGGGGAGAAAATGAACAAGAAAAATGTGGCCAGTTCAAAGAATTGACAAGTAGTGTGTGGGGCTTTCACGACAAACATCGAAGTATGCCGATGATGAAGAGTGTCGCATTTAGTATGAGTTGTTGTTTTGTTTTGGTCTGGAGGATGGGCGAGTGGAATGAGTTAATCGGGCATCCGAAGGATCGTAGAAAGGACCGACTGAATTCGAGGATGAATTCTCTCCAACCTGGGGAGGATGATGCAGATCAGACTCAGAGATCGTGCATCTCTATTTCTGCGATCAATCCTGCGATCGATCGCACGATCGAGCGCACGATAGCGAACGATCGCACCCACGCCAGCGAACGATCGTAGAACTCGAGCCCAATGTCCAGAACCTACTGAGCAAGCGACCGATGAAGGGCGATCGATCGCCTAATCGTTCGCCCATCTGGGAACGATCGTACTTGTCCCTGCGATCGATCGCACACGGGGACTTATGTTATTTTCCGCGTTTTTAATTATTAAACCTGATGTTATTTAATTGTTTTAGTAGTCTTAGGGTTTTGGGAGTCTTTATTTCGTAGTTTATCAGGTTTAGGGTTATGGGGTTATTTATGTAATCTTTTTAATAGGTTTAGGGTTTGTGGCTATAAATATATGCTTATAGCTTCTAAACAATTCAGTTGTTGATTATTATTATTTTGTTGAATAAGAATTACTCGCAGACAAGTTTTCTTCATCTTTTTCCCTTAAAATCGTAGATAGACTCTAGATTTTGAGAAGAGTTCTTAGATCGTCGATAGACTCCGATCTAGAATTACCTATCCGCTGCTTGTTTGTTGATCTTCGCTGCAGCCCACTAAGTCGCGCTGCATCACTATCCTTCCTTACTTTCTCAATAATTAATAAACTTCCATATACCGTACCACAAATTCTTAAGAAACAAGTCCCCAAGAGGTAGCTCAATCGGTTGGGACCACGCTTAATGAAGCGGAGGTCATTAATTCGAATCTCCCTCCCCCCTCTTGTGTGGACATGTAAAAATAAATAAAAAAAATTCTCAAGAAACAAAATCACCTCCGTACGTCAGTACGCGTTAACATCTAAAGCAATGGTGGCGGTGGGAAGCTAAAATGTGGAGGTTTTTAACTTTTTACGTCAAAAGCAATGGTTCCCGGTTGGGATGATTTTGAGAAATCAGTCACATACGAAAGGGATTGTAATTTCCTCTACCAATGGTCGTGTGCTGATATTTTTGTTTGACTTATAATTCCCATTTCCTAGCTTGGGTTCTTCTTTATCTTGGTAGAAAAATAACTACTCCACGGCTTCTTCTTTATCTTGTAAGAAATTTTTTTTTGAAATGACAAAAATACCATTATAATATAATTAAATAAATATTATCCAGTTTAAATGAAAGTTTCCTCATTAAAGGGTGAAACATGGCTTATTTTAGATCATTATATAAGATGGACGGCTGATATTTATGAATTTAAGAATTTCAAATTTAAAAATAATTTTAGGGGATCTCAATTCGCTTACCTACTTCGGAAACTGGTCCGTTGTTGCTTTTACATTTTTCTTTGTCACGACCATGTACGTTTCCTTCCTCAAATTATCACCATTTTTCAACTTTCCTAATATTTTAATTTTTGCAATCCAAATAGTAAATTTTTTTAAAAAAATGTTGTGAAAATGAAAATATTAGAGAAGTATTACAAAACGGAGTTTTAACTTAGCTTTCTACTTTGTTTGTAGTGGAGATGGCCGTATCTTTAGTCTTGTTGGTTTTAACTTAGGCACTTAGCTTTCTACTTTGTTTCTAGTGGAGATGGCCGTATCTTTAGTCTTGTCTCTTTTGTGGAGCATTGTAGTAATTCATTGTAGGAACTGCAATAAATAGAGAAACCAACACAAATTCAATTACAGAACATTCGTGTAGTTATCTTACAAAAATCCCCTGCTTGAATGGAGAACTAGTGGCCTAGGTTGGATACATGGTCCAGCTAAAGTTTCGTGTAGTTATCTTTTTAATGTCTAGAACATCATTATCTCAGAAGATAGTCAAACGAGACAAGAGATATGATTAAATTGGTTAGAATACTTATATATATATATATATATATATATATGAAGATATATACTCACAATACCCTCCATTTTCTTTTCTTTTTTAGATTGTTATTCTCACTACAAAAAAATAGCTCTTTAGCATCGACAATTTTTGGACGCTAATGGGTTGGACGCTAAATGTCCGACTCTAATGGTATCATTAGTGTCGACAACAAAGTGGACGCTAATAGTAGACTTTTAGCGTCGACTTTGTTGACGCTAAAAGTCATGTACGGTGGACGCTGATGATGGAGTAGGAGGAAGGGAGAGTAGACGCTAATAGTCGACTATTAGCGTCGACTTTGAGTCGACGCTAATAGTGAATAATAAAAAAAATTAAAAAACCATTAGCGTCGACCCATAGTCGACGCTAATAGTCTTAAAATAAAAATTAAAAAAAAAAA
>CM017327.1:34979763-35027998 GCA_006937295.1 Carpinus fangiana | reverse complement strand
AAAAAAAAAAAAAAAAAAAAAATCTATTAACATTGATTTTAAAAGTTACATCAACTATTAAAAGAAAAAATAAATAAATAATGGTCCTAACTTAACTTTTTTTTTTTGTTAATAACTTTGACTTCATTTCATAAGAAAATCTAGAGTAAAAAGACTCTAAACAAAAAGAGAAAAATGCTCCAAGGTTACAATAGAATAAATGCTACTGGGAATCTCCTCCATTCAAACTTTTTCAGTGAAAAAGAGAATGCTAAGATTATTAATGTTATGGATCATCTTTCTATTCTTGTATTTTTTTTTTTTAAAGAAAAAATAAATAAATAATGGTCTAACTTTACTTTTTTTTTTAATAACAACTTCGACTCAATTCATAAGAAAATCTAAAGTACAAGACTAACAAAAAGAGAAAAATGCTCCAAGGTTTCAATAAAATAAATGCTATTGGGATCTCCTCCATCCAAACTTTTTCAGTTTTGTCGCGTGTCGCAAGTTTTGCAAGATCGACCATGAGCGGCTTGGCCTCATTTGCTTCCCGCTTAATACGCACCAACTCCCACATCTTAAACCCAGCTAAAACTCTTCTAATATCCTCAGTAATTTGTTCATATCTGCTCCACGTAAAGGAATTAACGTTTATAGCCTTGACCACCACATCAGCATCCCCTCAAATATGATATCCTGCATCCTGCAGAATTCAACTGCACATAGCGCCCCCATTGATTCCGCTGTGACTGATTCGGGGTAAGCTTCCCTAGTGAAACTCAAAGCTGCACTAACAAGCCCCTTAAAGTCCCTGACAATTACCCCTATACCCATTCTTTTTTGTTCTGCATTCACCGCTATGTCCCAGTTAGCCTTGAAACATCCACACGGAGGTTGTTTCCACCTCACCGGAACTGCAACGCATGTGACTGAACCCAACTCGCCCTCTTTCATCGTTGAACTCTTGAATTGATTCGTCAGTTCCCCAGCCTGTGTTGCGATATGGTTCGGGTGAGTAAACCCACCCCTGCATGTGAACAGTTTTGTTTCTTCTTGCCCAGATACACCTGGCCGGCCGTGATAGCAAATAAATCAATTTCTTCCCTACTGCATCAGAGTAGCATGTATTCAACAATATCAGAGAACTCCATTCTCTCACAAGTGCTTTTCTGAAATTTTCTTCCACTCACACTCCACGCGTCCACTCTTGCCGCTGGACATAGCCACGCACAGAACATGGGCCACCGTTTCCTGGTCACTACACCAGAATGGAAAAAGTTCGTCTTTCACAACACCTCTCCTTGATAGATTGCTCAAAGTGGGCAAGATATCACTGCACGCCCTCCACAGAAAAACCTTCGTTGCATTAGGAACTTGAAGCTTTCCAGATAGGTAAGGCAAAACTGCTAAGTGGTTTTTTAATTTTTTGTGGAAAGTATATATGATGAAAAACTACTCCATATTAAGTATTAGGGGAAACTTTACGAGACCCCCGAACTATCAGCCGTTTTGAAATACCCCCCTAATCTTCAAAAACTCTCAATTTAACCCCCAACTTTCAATTTCTCTCAATTTCACCCCCTCCGTCCATTTCCATTGTTAACCTCAGACAGGACCGTACACACGTGACGTGCGCGTGGTTTTTTACGCAGGAAATATCCGTTATACCCTCCACATTCACAAAGACCAACAGTGATCGCCCCACGCCCATGCACACAACTCCCTCACGTTCCCGTCCGCTGCTCCACCGCCACCGTCACTCCTCAACCACCAACCTTTACCGGTGACAACTAGACCCCATTGAAAACTCCACTGCCACCAGCGACAACTACCCTTACCGGTTCATGCCCGGCCTGGCCAAGCTCGGCAAGAAATGGCGGGAAACAAGACATTTCTCAACACGGTTTTCCCGCCTAAGAGCATGACTGTCCTCGACACCCTCGCCAACATCGGCCTCCTCTTCTTCTTGTTTCTCTCTTTCGGAAAGGTTGGGGTGATGGAGGGTGATGATGAGGTGGACGCCAAGGCCGACGATTTCATCAACAGGTTCAAGCAGCAGTTGAAGTTGCAGAGGCTGGATTCCATTATACGGTTCAAGGATGCGAGCAACAGGGGGAGTGGGAAGTAAAATAAGGCAAGTTTTACTTTTTCTGGCATGTGGCCCTGTGGGTATGTTTTTGTAATTTTTGCTATTTCGGGGGTGGTAAAAAGTATTGTCTTTTTTAGCTCAGAAAAGGAAAACGGTTGATGGGTAAAAAAACAGGTGCAACTTCTCTCTACGCGCTTGCTCGGAAGCCATTGTTCTCTTCAGCTATGTTGTTGTTTTCTGGTTTGAGTGTGGGAATGAGAGAGATTAATGGTGTTAAAAAGAAAAAAAGGTATGGTGGCTTAGAGGAGGTGGTGATAATGGACGTGGTTGCATGGGGTGGACATGTGGTGAGTGCATGGTCTGCTGCAACGTGTTTGGGTTTGTGCAAACCAAGGAGGTGAGTCAGGTGACTCAGCGATTGCATGTGCTTTGAGGATTACGATTGGGAAGGGAGATAAAAGACACGTGGAAATGAAGCGAGCTGCTACGTTGAGAAATTGGTGGATAAGATTATGCCGATCGATTTGCTAAAGAGAGAACAAAGTTGAAAAAGTAGAGAGAGATCTAGAGAAGAACCAAAAATGTGGGTCTTGAGCTCGACATTCGTGTGGGTTTTCCTCTGCGGCCCGGCTTTGTGGCCTTCGCCATCCTAGCCCTGAGACCGGCGCTCGCGGTGATGGCTCGACGCTCGCCTTCGGTCAAGGAGCTCTGCATATGCGTCACGCTGTCATAAGAAATAAAAGGATGCCGCTAGGGTCAAAGCATAATGCTGAAATAGGACTCTTGTGTGCCCCGAACTGGGCAATAACATATTTGCTGACAATATCTCTGACAATGACCTGATAAACAACAGAAAACAATAGTTAATGAGGAAAAAATACATGAGATATCAAAAAGATTGAGCTAGTATGACTTAATAAATAACTTCATTAGTAAATACCACAACAGCATGATCTTGCATCGAATACGTTTCTACCAATCTCAGTAGCAGGGAACTCATGACTCAAAATAGATTTTAATGCTTCATATGATAGTCAAACATAATGACATTTATTGTGCAATATAACGCATTGACCTATGTAAAGAAGCAAAAGCCAAGCATATAAACTCTGATCAAAACTGCAAAAGTAAGGCATCAGAGAAAAAGGAGCAGGCATGAGCGTGTGGTTTAAGTAACAAGTAAAAGCGGACTTGAGAAAAGCATGTACCATTCCAACATTTTCTGCTTCCGTTAAATTGACATTGACAGTTCCATTGCCTCAACATTTTCTGCTTCCGTTCGGGGAGTCATTCGTATTGAAACTGTATGACTAACACCTTCACCCAAATATGCATGTAAACATATGGAGAAAAGAAAGACAATAATAAGAAGTTTGAGAAGCATGAATATTCCACATCTATGCAAGATAACATTCAACCATATCATGAACAATATTGTCGGCCATCGTAATCCTCAAAGCACATGCAATCGCTGAGTCACCTCCTTGGTTTGCACAAACCCAAACACGTTGCAGCAGACCATGCACTCACCACATGTCCACCCCATGCAACCACGTCCATTATCACCACCTCCTCAAAGCCAACATACCTTTTTTCTTTTTATCACCATTAATCTCTCTCATTCCCACACTCAAACCAGAAAACAACAACATAGCTGAAGAGAACAATGGCTTCCGAGCAAGCACGCAGAGAGAAGTTGCACCTGTTTTTTTACCCATCAACTGTTTTCCTTTTCCACATCTCGGCGTCCAAGTCTGGCGATTTCTGGCAATTTCGTCTTTGTCTTGACAAACTTGTTGCACGTAGATTTCATCTTTGGCTTGATACCCGACGTTGCACGTAGATTTTTTGTCAAACGATAACCGGTCTAAGGAATCCCGGCTCACTCGAAAAACGAGCTTTTGGTGAAGAGGGAGTTGGCGTACGAAGGGGAGGAGGGGTCGAAGTCAAAAGACTTGTAGGTAGCGTCGACGAACTGGCCGTACCTGAGAATCTCCCGGCGAAGATTTTCGTCGAGGGGGTCAAGCAAGCCCTCCCAGTTGCGAATACCTTGGTATTCCCGCCATTTCTTGCCGAGCTTCGCCAGGCCGGGCATGAACCGGTAAGGGTAGTTGTCGCCGGTGGCAGTGGAGTTTTCAATGGGGTCTAGTTGTCACCGGTAAGGGTTGGTGGTTGAGGAGTGACGGTGGCGGTGGAGCAGCGGACGGGAACGTGAGGAAGTGTGTGCATGGGTGTGGGGTGATCACTGTTGGTCTTTGTGAATATGGAGGGTATAACGGATATTTCCTGCGTAAAAAACCACGTGCACGTCACGTGTGTACGGCCCCGTCTGAGGTTAACGATGGAAATGGACGGAGGGGGTGAAATTGAGAGAAATTGAACGTTGGGGGGTTAAATTGAGAGTTTTTGAATATTATGAGGGGTATTTCAAAACGGCTGGTAGTTCGGGGGAGTCTTGTGAAGTTTCCCCTAAGTATTAAGAGGCATCTTAAACCACCAGAAAAAACAAAAATAAAATAAATATAAATATAAATATAAGAACATTTAGCGAAAATTCTATGCATATAACTTGTGGAATCGCATAAAAAATGGGTCTTAAATGTGATGTCAAACAATATTTTTAGGGAAGAACATTTTTAGCAACCTCACCAAATTTTACTCACTAAAATAACTAAAAGTACATTTTTTCTATTTTAACTGTTGACTTTTTTAGAGCATCTTTAACATCCCCACTATTTTAATAATTTATTTTTACTATTTCATTTAAATATTATTTTTTAAAAATTTGTTTATTATTTCTTTAACTATTAAAAAGGAAGAGACAAAAACAACAAAAAGAAAAAAGGGAAAAGAGAAACCATTTTTTTATTCATTTGGTGAGTGAATAGTATTTACTATTAATAGTTATTAGTATTTACTCACTATTTTTTTTTTAGTCAAATTGGTGAGGCTGACAATAAAAGTTTTAAGGCTATTTTACGAAATTGGCTTACCAAAATCACGGAAAATGTCGTGTCAAAGCACTATTTGCAGCCTCATCAAATCATTTTTTGGTTATTTTGGTGAGGCTGCAAATAATGCTCTGACACTACATTTTCGTATCAGATTTACAGCAGTTCTTTTATTTAATTGATCCCAGCATGGTGTAAATCCAATCCCACCTTGTCTCCAAAACCAATATGGCGATATAAAAAACTATGATCGATGCGGCTCGAATAATTGAATATATAGAACAGGGATTGTGCGCAACATAACCATACCTCTTCTCCGAAAACCTCCATAGTCCATAAAGAAGTAGTATATATGCTCTTTCCTGACGCATCCTCTGCAACTTTCATGGCCACTATCCTCGCCTTTTTTCTCTTCCTCTTCTTTCTATTATGGATACTAAGAAGACCCAAAATCACTTCTCGTAAAACAACACTACCACCAGAAGCTGGTGGCGCCTGGCCTTTGATTGGCCACCTCCACCTATTAGGAGGGACAAAACCAGCCCATATTACATTGGGTAACATGGTCGATAAGTATGGATCCATCTTCACTATCCACCTAGGAGTGCATCGTACTCTCATAGTGAGCAGTTGGGAGATAGCAAAAGAGTGCTTCACCACAAATGACAAAGCATTTGCCAACCGTCCAAGAGCTGTAGCTTCAGAACTCATGGGTTACAACTATGCCTTGTTTATACTTAGCCCTTACGGTCCTTACTGGCGCCAAGTACGTAAAATAGCCACCGTGGAGGTCCTCTCAAACCACCGCCTTGAGATGCTCAAACACATCCGAGAGTCTGAGATAAATACATCTGTGAAAGAGATATATGAGCTCTGGGTGAAGAACAACAACGTGTTGGTAGAGATGAAGAGATGGTTTGAGTCCATAGCCCTAAATGTTGTATTTAGGATGGTTGTAGGGAAGCGATTTTTTGGGACCGCAGGCAAAGATGAGAATGATTTTAACGATCAGTGTCGGAAGACATTAAAAGAATTCTTTGAGTTGAGTGGTACGGTTGTGGTAGCAGATGCGCTTCCATACCTAAGGTGGTTTGACTTTGGGGGGTACGAGAGGGCCATGAAGCATACTGCGAAAGAATTTGATCATATGATTGAAGGTTGGTTACAAGAACATAAGCAAAGGAAGGTGTCCGGTGAGGCAAAGGAACCCCAAGACTTTATGGATGTGATGTTGTCTAGTTTTGCTAGCGACGAAAAGATCTCCGATTATGATGCTAATACAATCACTAAAGCTACATGCGTGGTAACCTTTTGATATACCCTATAACTATTATGAACATGATTATTTTGTTTAACCAGAGTAATTGTCATTCATCAACTACAATCAAATAGGCATAGGCATAGGCATAAGCATCATAGAGTTTACGGTTTGTTTGGTAACCATCTTGATCAAGTTCATGATGAGAAAATAACAAGCAAAACAATAATTGTCTTAAAACTTTGAGGGAGGTATTGGTTTATTTTATTATTCACATCTATTTATTATACTTATTTCAAATGAATGAGCGTGTTTTAGGTGACTTTACATGTCAGTCTTTTAAAAATAAATTAAAAAAAAAACATTTAAAATACATTATGTCACCTAATATGAAAGTTGGGTGAAGAATAGCTAGTCTAAAAAAACATATTGGGTTTGTTTGCAAAAGGAATGGATTTCTACTGTAACAGGAACGGTACTGTAGCTACAGTACCCTTCCTCAATTCCAAAAAAAATAAAAAAAAAGAATACTTTCAACTTAAAATTAATCACAACATTCCTACTTTTTATACTACATCAATCATTCTTTTTATTATTATTCAAATAAAAAAATCACTAAAAAACAAAATTTTTACATTTTTCCATATAAAATATATTTTTTTCACTCTTTCTCACAAAACATTTTTACTAAACCCAATCAAACACATATCCATTAATTTTCTTTTGTTTTAGGGTGGGCTTGAGACCACGTTTTAAAACATTACTATTGTTTTCATTTTTTGTTATTCTTATTAGTACTTACTAGGCATTTAATTTTGGTGTTTTTGGAACATGAATGATCATCTCAATCTTTTTAGCCTATCCATCTAATGCTTCAACTTTGGTGCTTTTGCAGTCCCTTATGTTAGGAGGCGCTGATACAACACAAGTAACAATGGCATGGGTTCTCTCTCTCCTTCTTAACAACCGAGAAGTCCTAAAGAAAGCACAACAAGAGTTAGATGTTCAAATTGGCAGAGAGAGGCAAGTAAAGGAATCAGACATAAAAAACTTGGTCTATCTTCAAGCTATCATCAAAGAAAGTATGCGTTTATATCCTGCTGGAGCGCTCACTATCCCGCACGAGTCCACTGAAGACTGCACTTTGGCTGGCTACCACGTTCCAAGAGGCACACGACTCCTTGTTAATCTTTCAAAGATCCATAGAGACCCACATGTGTGGCCTAATCCAAATGAATTTCAACCAGAAAGATTTCTTACAACCCATAAGGGTATTGATGTTAAGGGCCAGCATTTTGAATTAACACCATTTGGCGCCGGTAGAAGGATATGCCCCGGAATCTCATTAGCCTTGCAAGTCATGCAACTCACATTTGCTACCTTGTTGCACGCTTTTGATATTGCAACCCCGTCAGATGAGCCTGTGGACATGACTGAAAAAGTCGGACTTACCAACCAAAAACTTACACCAGTTGAAGTCCATCTCACTCCACGCCTTCCTGCTCAAGTATATGCATGGCTTGATTAGATATTTGATAACTAAAATGTGAACTATGCTATTTGGTAATTGTTATACGATTTTCATACAATTAAGATGATGCGAGAGTAAAAATCAGCCTTTGACCTTCTTTTTTTTTTTACAAGTACTGATCCAAAGGCTGATTTTCACAAATATGTCATTAAATTGTATAACATGCGTATAACATTTTGCTAAATAACATTACTCTAATTAATAGTACGCATAATAAGGATTTTTCCATTATGTCTTGATTTTTACATTTTAGGCTAGTGCCTATGTGCAGTTACGTGGCAGGAATCATACAAGACGGCCGGATTCCTAAAATAAGAGGATATATATCTCCTCATTAGAATTCTATAATAATAGGATATATATATATATTCTCGACTAGTATTTGTAAATATACATGGTTGAAAACCAATGTAGTTCATCTACTTTGTTTTTATTACACTGTCTTAATTGTAACACTTATTTAAGCAGAGAATTGATGAATAATATTATCAATATTTCATTCATTTTGTTGTTTGTGGGGGTTTAGAGTGTCTTGCATTTACCCTATTGTTATCAAAATAAATTATCTTATCAGCCATACAAGCTCACGAAAATCAATGTTGCAGCATTGCCCGTTCATCTTACTCTTACACGTTCTCAATCCCATTGACGTACCATTATGATACTAACCTAAAGGATTGTACTATTGAAATATTGTACCCGGCCATTTCTTATTAAATAAATAACAAAAATGACGTGAAAATACATGTTTACCCTTCTTGTTAAAAAAATTAATACTCAACCGATCAATGACAGAGAGAGGGGGAGCTCTGTCTTTTCAGTTTCCAAAAAAAGAAGAAGATGAGGCTTAAAAAAAAATAGAGAAATACTACAAACACTCAATTCTACGTTTTTTTGGCATAGCAGTAAAAAATTCGATACAGATCGATATGATAATAAATTTTACTCTCACATTGACATCGGGAAGTGTGCGTTTCAAAATGTGAGAAAGATTATGTGCAACATTTCTCAAATAAATGGAAGAGAGGATTGTGCTTGGAACAATCTTTCATGCAATTTTTTTTTTTTATTAAACGGCCTCCTTAATCATTGTGCAACCTTCTCGGCTTTCAAGCAGAGCTAAGTTGAAATGAAATTAAGTATGACATTGCACGTGGAGAATATCAAGTTCTTAATTTTTTCTTGTTAACTGCTTTATCTAACACCGTTGATCAGCACCAATCTGACGAGTGGAGAATGTTGGGACGAACCATAAAAGTTTGGGTAGATCCATATCCAAGTACTGTTGGTTAGCTATTTTATGACCATATCGGATAAGAATTTTTTGTTATCAGGTTGCTCGATCAAATTTCACATAAATTCAGACTGCAGCCTAATAAAGAGAGTTATATATTGAGCCCACATGTACACCCCATACAACCTAGAATGCGAAATTTACAACCTCCATCTCTAAGGCTGCTAAATTTGTTTGTAAAATTCAAGTAGCCCCATACACAGGAGATGCCAAATTATAATGGACAATCAGCTCATAACTTGCTCCAATCGCCATTTGGTTTCGTCCTAGCTAGCTAGAGCTTTTGTGCCGTTGAAGCCTGGACAGGAAAATTTCTCCAAAAAAAAAAAAAAAAATAGCCCATCAATTAAGCTCTTAGAAAAGGCCAAGGCCTTATCCACACAATTCATATGACATGGGTGTCTCATAAGGATCATACTCTAATGTCATGTACGTACAGTTCATGAATGTCTCTCAATCCAGTCCTACTATGCGGCTGCCCAGCGTCGGCCGTACCTTTTCTTTTTTTTTTTTTTTTTCTTTTGCACACGGTGTCGATCAATTTTTTTTATTTAAAAAAAAAAAAAAAAACAGATTTTTTATGTTTTTGCATTCTTTATGTTTGACGAAATATCTATGAGATTGAGAAAATGTTTTGGGTTGTATTTTGAGATATTTGAGTAATATTAGCTAAATTTCTATGAGCAAATATTTGGGTTCTAATACTTCAAAACTCGTTTCTAGATTCAAAACTAAAACCTAAAGGTGAATGATTAACCATTTTAAGGATGATATCACTTTAAAGGGATTCAGTTATCCTAAATTTAGTGTTAATGCCTCAAAACTCGTTTCTAGATTCAAAACTAAAACCAATGAGTGGAAGGTTAACCTTTTAGGGATGGTATCACCCTAAAGGGATTCGGTCATCCTAAATTTTGTACTAATGCCTCAAAACGCTATATCGGTTTTATATACTTTTACTGATACCAATTTTTGATTAGTAATTCATGGAAACCAATGCATTTGATATATAATTTGATCAATTTTTTATTGGTAATTTTCGGTTTTAATTATTTTTTACAATTTAAATTGTCTATGTGTCAATCAAGTTTTGTAATTTTTTTTAATAATAATACAGATTTTTGGCAGAGCGGAAATGACCCGTGTTTGCCGAAAATCTTTACTCCTCTCAATCACAATCACTCTAATTTCTATAGTCATTATATTAATATATGCTCTAAATTTTTTTAAGAAAATAAAGAAGCAGGAAAATAAAAAACATGGAAAAGAGGATCTATCTGGTTTGTCTTTTACGAGGGACGTTAATGTTGCCGACATGTCACATAAGTCAATTATTTTCATTTTTCTGGCTTAAAGCGATGCGGATAACATGTTCTGACAATGTTTCCTTCCTCAAACTCAAATGATCATATTTTTTAATATTTCTTTCTTTCTTTTTTCAAAGAAAACGGCAGGAATAAAGAGAAGGGATAATTTAAGAACACAGAAGTACGTATATTACTGGAAAAAAAGTGCAAAAGATGCGACTAAAAACACATGAGTATATCAAAGTGTTATTGAAAAATGAAAAATGCAGAAGTCACCATTCATGAACACCGAAGCAAAGTGCAAAAGTCGTAACTCAAGAACACAAAAGTATGATACACGTACCTATCATCTAGAATAAATATTAATGTAGTTTAATTAGAGGCTCAATGTACGAAAAAGAAAACATAGCCGTCATTAATTAGTCCTTTTCGCGATTGCAAGTGTGGTTGAATCTTTTAACATCTAGACCAAATTAATTGAAGTCAAATCTACATGTTGAAATCTCTCTCCATATTTATATTCATTGTTGATAAGGTTTGACAATTTCTTTCATGATCACAAATATAATACGAAATTAATATAAAAATGAGTAGGTTATAACCAACATGCATATCAATTATTAAGAAATGAGTTATCTCAATAAGAAGAAGAAAAAAAAAAGTATATCAAAGTACTATTGAAAAATGAAAAATGCAGAATTAACAACTCATGAGTCATGAACATAGAAGCAAAGTGCAAAAGTCATAACTCAAGAACACAAATGTATGATACACGTGTTGTTTAACGACCACCCACTTGGTACCGGTGGGGAAAAGTTTGATAATTAAGTATAACACCTTATTGAGACGAACCATGCATGATGAAACAAATTCAGGTTCGCATTATTGGAGACAATGCTGTTAGTCAATGACCAGAGAAGATTGTTGTCCTTATAAGAATTCATAATGCGAAAAAACAATAAAGCGGAATAATAAGATAGAGATGACACAGAGATATACATGATTCGGTCTATGACCTACATCCATAAAATCAAACCCTAAGGCTACATTAAACTCTTATTTCTCTGAGTAATAATTTCAATATATATAATTCATTAATGTTGTTGTAAGGTTTTAGAGAATTCCCCTTCAAAGTAGCATATAAACTTCTATGTATATTTTTCCTTTCAGGCATTTCTCTTGTATGTTTTTCATGTACCATAGGGGTGCTCCTTTTGTGATTCTATGCTGAAAGCCTCGAGAATATTTTGTAAGGACAAAACAATTATCTATCCTAGGGACTTTGCACACGTCTAAATTAGATACTCTATGCATATATATCAAATCTAAAATTTAATACTTACTATATCTCGTACATTTAGTATCTACTTATATGTGGTAATTAAATTGTTGAAATGTAATAATTACCACATCTTCTACATTTATTAGCTTCCTATTTCTTAACTAGTAGAATACATGATACGGGATATCACAAATATCTTCTACATTTGTAATGTAGTCACGCTATGGACAAGAGTTGGATGACAAAGTTTCGGACTTCGAAGGAATATATGGACGGAGTTAAGTCGTTCATGGACTTTGCAATTAGGAATGTCATAAACCCTAAGTTAATTCAGTGCCCATGTAAAAGGTGTCGCTTGAACAAGAAATTGTCACCACGTGAAGTGTACGCCCACTTGACTGGAGGGGCAGGAATATTGACCACCTACACACATTGGGTATTTCATGGAGAGAAAGTTTGGGTTTCTGATGCTCATGAAGCCTCTAATTCAAACCAATTGCCTTTAGATGCTGGTCCAACCACAGAACAATCCAGAAATATGCAAGACATGTTGCGTGATGCATTTGGGATGCACGAGGTCAGGGAAGGCAACCGTGAGTCTAAGACTGTAGTTGAGGGGGATGCAAAAAATGTGCATGGAGTTGCTAATGAGGAGAGTGCACGGATGTACTACAATTTGCTTAAAAAAGCAGATAAGCCATTACATGATAAGACCAAAGAAAGCAAACTAAATGCTACTGTGCATCTATACAACTTGAAGTGTGTGGGTGGAATTAGTAATAGTATATTCTCATCATTGCTTGAGTACATCAATAAGTTGTTACCAAGAGATGATGAAGCTTTGCCAAATAATACATACGAGTCCAAAAAGTTTCTGCGTAACATGGGGCTCAGATATGAAAAGATTCCAACCTGTCGAAATGATTGTATGTTATTTTGGAAGGACAATGCGGGTTAGATACATGTACAGTTTGTGGAAAATCTAAGTGGAAAGATGAAATTGTAGACGATGAAGATCAACCCACATCGTCTAAGAGACGTCCAGTGAAGGTGTTGCGATATTTTCCACTCATACCTAGACTGCAGAGACTTTTTATGTCACAGTATACCGCGCCCCACATGAGGTGGCATGCAGATGGCCGCACAAAAGACGGGATATTGAGGCATCCAACCGATGGTGAAGCGTGGAAGTCATTCGATAATATACATACAGGGTTTGCATCAAACTCACGCAATGTAAGGCTTGGTCTATCATCGGATGGATTTAATCCATTTGGGAATATGAGCACATCCCACAGTACTTGGCCTGTAATGATTGTTTCATACAACTTGCCTCCTTAGATGTGCATGAAGCAATCGTCTTTCATATTATCATTGGTTATACCAGGCCCCAGTTCACTTGGAATGAATATTGATGTTTATCTTCAACCCCTCATATCGGAATTATAGGAGTTATGGAATGTAGGGGTATGCACATTTGATGTCTCTATGAAAAATATTTTGTGTTGCGAGCGGCATTGATGTGGACAATTAATGACTTCCCTGCTTACGCAGATTTGTCCGACTGGCCTACTAGGGGTGAAAAGGCATGTCCTATCTGTATGCATTCAACAAGATCTACATGGTTAAAACACGGCCATAAATGGTGTTTTATGGGGCATAGGCGATGGTTGCCTATGAATCACCAATGGAGAAGAATCACCAATGGAGAAAGAATAAAAGAGCATTTGACGGTACACAAGAACTAAAAGGTCCCCCTGATGTGCCGGATGGAGTTGAAATTCTGAGACAGCTAGATGGGAAAGTATTTGGAGATGAGGACTTCGAGCGTAGTGAAAAGAGGTAGAAAACTGCGCAAGAGAAACAACAAGCAGCGAACGATGATGTGGTGTGAAAAAAGAAAAGTATTTTCTTTAGGTTGCCATATTGGAAAGACAATTTACTGAGGCACAACCTTGATGTAATGCACATAGAGAAGAATGTGATGGATAATATAATTAGCACACTTCTAGATATTAAAGATAAAACGAAGGACAATTTCAAAGCTCGTAAAGACTTGGAAGAAATGGGTTTGAGACAACAACTTCATCCGTACATAAACGAAAATGGCAAAACATATATGCATGCAGCTTGCCACACGATGTCTAATGAGAATAAAACTAATTTTTTACAAGTGCTTAAAGATGTAAGGGTACCAGATGGATATGCTTCGAATATTTTCCAATGTGTACGAGAACGTAACATAGTTGGTTTGAAGAGTCATGACAACCACATATTAATGCAACAACTTCTACCTATTGCGTTGCGTGGAAACTTGCCGAACAACGTGGTTGGACCTATAGTTGAGCTCTCTACATTCTTCCGAGGTATATGTTCCACAACTTTGACACAAGAAGATATGGACCGACTCGAGAGAGATGTGATAATTACTTTGTGCAAGATGGAACAAATATTTCCCCCTGGTTTCTTCACAAGTATGGTTCACGTTGTCATTCATCTGGTACGTGAATGCCGACTCGGTGGACCAGTACAATATCGGTGGATGTATCCGTTTGAGAGGTATTACGTATGTTAATTATTTTATTTAAATAAATAAAATTTGTCAATTTTTATTTAACTTCAATGATTGAGTGAGTTTTCAATGTAGGGGCCTAGGGGTGTACAAGTCTAGTGTGCGCAACAAAGCGGCTCCTGAAGGCTGCATTGCGGAAGGTTACATTTCGTATGAGTTGGTGACGTTCTGTTCGAGGTATTTAGACAATGCACCATTATTTCACAATAGGCCCCAAAGAAACCCGAATGAGTCTAAAGCGGCGGTAACTCGAGTTAACCTCGACCGAAGCACATTGATATAGATTTACCGGTATATTATGCATAACTCGAACGAGTTCCTTCAATTGCGGATGTGAGTGATGTCACTAACACATGTTAGTTCATATGCCTACATTTTGTTGTTATTTGTTAAATTTGTAATTTCTAATTGTAGGATGCACATGGATATGCTTAGGCAAACATGCACTATAGGGGGAATCACAGAAAGTCAATTGGAAACAATACATAGAGAGCATTTTTGCAAATGGTTTCGTGAATACGTAAGACTAACGTCATTTTTTTAATTATAAATTACAAAATATTTGCTTTTAATTCATGTTTGTTGATGAAAACTGAGTGTTCACATTTCCTTATAAGCTAACCATAGGTTGATGGATTTGACGATCAAAGAATGAATGAAATAGGTGAGAAACTTATATTGCATAGTAAAGGGCCAATGAAAGTAGCATACCAATACAACCGATATGTGGTGAATGGCATGTTATTTCGTATTTTGGAGCATGATGTCAGAAAGAGGAGTCAGAACAGCGGCGTGTGTGTGCCGACTGTTGATGGATATACATATTACGGGAAGTTGACTCAAATAATAGAGGTGGAGTATTATGATCGAACTATGTATGTGCTGTTCAAGTGTGATTGGGCGGACATCACTAGGGCTAGGGGATATAAGGTGGACAAGTATGGGCTAACGTTTGTAAACTTCAAAAATCTTATCCACACGGGAGAGCGAGAAACTAACGATCCATTTGTGCTAACAAGCTAAGTTTCCCAAGTATTTTATGTCGAGGATCCACGGAACTCAGATTGGGCTTGCGCAGTAAGAACTAAACCTAGGAACGTGTATGATGTTGGTCAGGGTTAAGGGATTAATGATGAATGTGACAACTATTACGAGAGTGAGCCATTGAATATGAACATTGATCATACTCTAGAGGATGACATTCAATGTTTTCGAGATGACATACCTCCCTCTGAAGCGTAAGTAATAACCACAAAAATTGCATGACACCATGAAATTAATTTATATGGTGCCCAATAACTTTATTTAACTCATTTTGTAAATTGATTGAACCCTTCATGTTTGCTTTTATATAGCTTTACTTCTCTTTTATATTTTTCAGGTTAACATGAATTAGCGAAAGTCAAGATTTTCGACAAGACTACCTGTGCGGTTGGAGTCGGCAACACAGGATTCGGATTCAGCTACTTGTGTAGAGTCCCAGGAACCGTATACTCGGCAACCAAACTTGATAGGTTGCGATGATGACGTATATCGACCTGCTTCACCATTTGCATTTGAGACAGGAAATACTGAAGAGGTGATTGCTTGGATGCGTGATATTCCCCCAATCCCAGGCTTTGTGTATGATTCGAATATTGTGACGTCATCACCCCTAGGACATCTTGAGCAGACACTGCACAGCAATGGTGAGGAGACATCGCACAGAGGTGGTGAGGAGCATTATGCTGACCTTCAAGATGCCCAGGGGCCGGACACCATTCGTACTCCTGATGGGATTGATTCACCACATGAGTCGGGGCAGCAAAATTTAAATACTGACTAGGTTCGGATTCTAGGTATGTATGTTAATTGTCTACTATATATATGTTAATTCCAAAGCAAAAGTCAATTTAAAATATATGTTATAACATTGATTTTCATTTCATGTGTTAAACGTCAATACAGATAGGGCTGGAAACATCTCCATTAGAACCATTGGGGACTCGCATGATTTGTGGTGTAGTAATGATGGGGATAAGATTGTATGCGAGTACAATCCCGCATGGCAACCCATAGGATTAAGCGCCAAAAAATTTAATCGGATGATTGGGGAGCTCATGAGGAGTGGACATTTTGTAGGGGTTAGCACACCGTGGTTGAAGGTACCACGACAAGCGAATGAGGATATTTGGAATTCGTTGATGGTACGTATGAATAGGAAGTTATTAATTTGTCATATCATGTGTACTTCATTAATTATTATTTGTTTCATTAACTTATAAATTTAATATTGTTTTTAACTAATTTTTGTTTTTCAACTTATGTAGACGCATTTTTACATTCCGCCTGAGTGTAATGTGGAAGTCATTAAACAAAGAACATTACAAGCAATGGGCAAGCTGCTTAGGAATTACAAATGCCGGACCAAAAAATGATTTCAAATTAAGCGAGGCGATACACCTGCGTCCGTGAAGGCGACGACGCAAAACTTGGATGGTTACAATCCCGAAGACTTAGACTGTGCATTAGAAAAATGGTGTGATCCAAATGAGATGGTATGTGACATCGTTTATTAAATTAACGTAATATGAATATATTGCAATCATTTTAAGGATAACATATATATAAATTAATATTGTAAATTTATAGCTTAAGGCAGAGCGTATGAAAACTGTACGAGCAAAGCATATAATGACACACTCAACTGGATCGAAGAGTTATGCCCGGGGTTGTCATGAGAAGGTATATTTTATGATTATTACTAGTTTTTTTTAATATATATGCATAGACTAGATTTTCTTAGTAGTGAAAATATTTGATTATGTCATTTGCTTTGTAGCTGATAAAAAAGGGCACGTTGCCTACGCGGGCCAAGTGGTACATATGTGCCCATATGAAAAAAGGTGGCGGCTTTGCCAATCCAACAATTAGGGAGAGAGTTGTATGTTACTCAATCAAACTTGGGTTATTATTTGTATGAATTTATTTATGCTTAATAATGATCGTTTATCAATTATTGTGTTTAATATGTTTACAACTGTTTATATCGTACAAAATAGGATGGAAGAGCTTTTGGCAAATGATTCTGCAGTGACGTCGAGCATCACCGAGGGAACGATTCGCTAGGCACCAGACGATGCTTATGCACTCGCTATGGACAAGCTAAAATATGCTGGGCGAGTTAGAGGGATTGGTAGTGGGATTCAACCAGTTAAATGCACCACCCTTAAATATTACACGCCTACAACACGCTCACAAACGACTTTATAGTCGGTGGTGGATGAACAGAAAAAACTGATTGAGGAACAGCGTATAGAATTGACAGAAATCAAAGAACAACTAGCTGCACAGCAAGCACAGGCAGTAGCAAAAGAACAGGCGTATGAGGCCCGGTTGAGTATGATTGAGCCTTTTATACGTGCAAGCGCTGGCACAAGTCAAATATTTAATGTTGTTCAAGAAAACTAGTCCCCACAAGTGAGGGTGAGATCATCAGTTGCAAGTCGACCAGGTAACTCTATAAATTGGTTTATTTTTTTCGCATTTGTTTAGAATAACAAGAACAACCTTTAGTTCGTTGGTAATGCTCATATGCATCCATAAATTCTGCGAGACTGGAGTTGCTGTTGTTACGCTTTTATATCAATATTAGGGTGCTGAAAATTTTCAATGGCGTAGCACTAGTAGGTTGCTGTTGTTGGACTCACATATATGTATTCACGCATCATTATGTTGTACATGTGGTTGATGTCAATTCATTTTGCAATATAGAAGCATTTTAATAATTCAACCTATGAGTTAGGTGTGACTATGTTCGTCCTACATCCACAGTCCTTTGACTGAGCATATGTTATGCATGAATAACATATCGTGCATACATGCTTACATGCATTAATAATTTTAATAATTCAAGAATGCATCTTGAATTGGAAAAAAAAAAAAAAAGAAGAAAAAAGTGGAATTGTAACAAAACTCAGAGGTAACATTGCATAAGACCTCTAGCATCATTAGCACTTGTTATTGCTATGAAAAAGACTCGGCAAGAGAACCCTCAGATGAAGAAGCCAAAGTTGTTGTTGTTGCTGCCGTCTCCAATTCACGCATTGTCAATAGCCTGGTTGAGTGACAAAATTATGTTGTTTGAAGGAGTCTTGTGACGTCCCACATTGCCTGGGTATGGAGATGTGCTTATATGTATACTTCCACCTTCAATGACAACAACGCGTTTTAAAGCCGTGATGGTAATGATCCCATCAGAACTCCGCAGTTAAGCGTGCTTCTGCTGGAGTAGTACCAGGATGGGTGACCCACTGGGAAGTCTGATTCAGGGGAGCCAAAAGCGGACAATATTGTGTGTCATTGGGGTGGGATGTTACAAATGGTATCAGAGCCATTGCCCAGCATGTGAGGGAGCGTGCACAAGCCCATGAAGGTCGCCAGCGGGGACGCTGGGTCCTAAGAGGGGGTGATTGTGACGTCCCACATTGCCTGGGTATGGAGATGTGCTTATATGTATACTTCCACCTTCAATGACAACAACGCGTTTTAAAGCCGTGATGGTAATGATCCCATCAGAAGTCCGCAGTTAAGCGTGCTTCTGCAGGAGTAGTACCAGGAGTGACCCACTGGGAAGTCTGATTCAGGGGAGCCAAAAGCGGACAATATTGTGTGTCATTGGGGTGGGATGTTACAAGTCTCAATGGCTTCTAACTCTGTTAGTCTAAGGGAAACCTTCGTTTTAGTTGCATTTACAATTTTGTCAATAAATATTGATCTTGGCATATGGTCCTTCATGCCCCATATAAATTCCAAATGGCTCCTTGCCTGCACAGATAATAAATGGCATACTAATCAGTCGAGGTGGCTAATAATGGAAAAGGAGAAAAAATATATATTTACAATCAAACATAAAACTAATTATCATATAAAAAAAAAAAAATTCATATATCAGGTCAACCTCAGATGGTAGTGGGGAGGAGTTGTTCATGGACCAGTCATCAATCCGATTTAAAGGGTATTGTGCAGATCAACCACAATACCGTGCATACATGCTTGCATGCATTAATAATTTTCCCATTTTGCAACTAAACTTGAGAAATCTCGATATATATATATTTGAATTGGTGCAATGTAATATGTGTAGGAGAGGAGGACGGGGATGTAGGTCATGCGACAAGCGAACCTGGCCAACGTGCTTCACTACTATCCCAGGGATCAGCACAGCTTTCTCGGGGTTCACCTCATACGTACGTATATACTCATATTAATTCAAAGAAAAAATTCACTATGGGGATAACAAGAAACAATTCATAATATTTGATTTTTCTATAATTATTTGTGAATCTTTTGGACTGTCTGTCGGAAATTGTTACATAAACTTTCTATTCCCAACTGATTACATTAATGTGATTTCTTGATACAATAATTATATAACTTATAAGGTGCATATATGTGGGGTCGAAGTAAATTTGTAACTTTTACATTTCATTATATTTATATGGTTTTATTATTTGCAGTTGACGGTTGAGTGAAGTTGTAGATAAATCAGGCAAATTGCGCATATTGCAGGAGAGCATTTGCCACCCAGTCTTGTATCGTCATATTTTGGGGTTTTGATTGAATCATATATATAGGATTGTTGATCTTATATATGTAGACTACTGTTGAATTTCTTTAGTATCAATCGGAGTTGTATTTTTTTTTGTTTTGGACATTAGATGGCCAGTGAAATACAATGTAATTTATGGGATAAATTTTCAAATGTTTATTTCGTATTAAGTATGTAATTTGATTTCATGGATATATTTATATATTTTGAAGTTGTGGTTGATATAATTAAGTTGTGATTGGGTATACTTGAGATTGTATATATGATAATGGATAGATGATATATTGAGATTGTGGATATGATAATGAGATTGTGTATATCAGGTGGTAGAGAAAGAAATTTGGATAAAAAAAACCCAAAAAAAAAAAATAAATTAAAGGGAATAGGGAAAAAAAAAATTAAAAATTATTTAGTGACATGCAAAAACGTGTAAAACGTCACCCTTAAAGTGACGTTCTAAAATTTATGCGCGGGTGACGCGCAAAAATTTTGAACGTCACTAAATTATTTTCTAGTCACCTGGTTTGCTGTCATTTGGCTGCATGTCACCAACAGCATGTCACTACACTAAGAATGACGTTTTTTCCCCTTCTACACGTCAAAGAGCATGTCACTAATCCATTGTTTTTTTGTAGTGTTGGCAATCCCAAGGTTTCATCTCCGCCACCCGAAAGTTTTTATCCAGTGGAGTTTTAAAACAAAACAAAATTGTCCCACATGCGATTTTTATATGTGGGCTTCTTTTACCAAGTTGACAGCAATCTCACCATGCATGTGGGCTTCTTTCATTTTTTTTTTTTTTTTTTTTTTGAGTACGTGGTTTATCAAACACACGGTTTTAATATTCCTAGTTTTATTCCCTTTTCAAATCATATGGATAAGAAATTCATGTGGTCCTCATTTATTTCCTTATCATTGGCCAACACCGTTTCCGACCCAATAGCATCCCTACTTTTAGGAAAAGTTATTCTATTTAATAAATTATTATAGAATTGTCATATAACTTGATAATATAGTAGTTAAAATTAGCCATTAGATTTGTACATAAAAAAAAAAAATTCATTATTATGTAATTTAGTTGTGTGCCAGTCGTATACACCGTTTCCGACCCACTAGCATCCCCACTTTTTGGAAAAGTTATTCTATTTAATAAATTATTATAGAATTGTCATATAACTTGATAATATAGTTGTTAAAATTAGTCATTAGATTTGTACATAAAAAAAAATTGAAAAAAAAATCATTATTATGTAATTTAGTTGTGTGCCAGTCGTATAACAGTTTACTAAATAACATTACTCATTTGTTTTTAAAGCACGCGATTTTTACTTTAAAAATTGAGTAATGTTATTTAGTAGAATGCTATACAACTGTTATACAATTATGATAACTTTAAAAGTAAAAATTTTTCATTAATTTGTTTATGTTTTTTACAAGCATCTAAAAACTAATATTTATTGTCACTTCGTCTTAACTACATAACAAATCTATTTATTTATAGCATTTCTCTTTAAAATTCATATAGGGGAAACTTCACTTATTCATCATAAACTTAAGTATTTTTTTGCAAGCACCTCTCTAATATTCAAAATTTCTCACTTTGCTATATTGAACTTACGTTTCGTTCTAAATACCTAACTACCGTTAAATATTGTAGTTAAATTAAACGAAAAATGAGAAAAATGACTAAGAATATTTTAATAATTTCACACATTTCTATTAGAATTTAATAAAAAATTCTAACGAAAAGGGAAAAATATAATGAAATTAAAGTTTGATACACCAAAACGAAAAATTTTAAATATTAAAAAAATACTTACAAAAGACACATAAGTAGTGAATTTTTTCCTTAATCCTTTTAAAAAAAATGCGATTTTTTATGCAACCCTAGCTCGCGGTCAACACGTTCTCCGCCATCAACATGATGAGGCCCACTTATCAAACTCAATGAGGCAATATGGTCAGGTGCATGAATTGAATTGAGAAAGAAAATAAATAAATAAATAAAATTAAAAAAAAAAAAGAAAAAAAAAAAAAGAAAACTTCACAAAACCTCCCTGAACTTTCACCCATTTTGAAATATCCCTCATAAACTTCAAAAACTCTCAATTTACACTCCTGAACTTTCAATTGCTCTCAATTTGGACCCATCCGTATAAATTAAGGCACAAAATTTTTGAAAAAGATCAAAATACCCATGATTTTTATTTTTTAAAAAAATTAAAAAACATTTTGGAAGTTGAAATTTTAAATAGTTAATTTTAAACAGTGACTTTTGTATAAAATTCTAACTTCAATATATTTTTTTAAAAAATGAAAGTCATGGGTATTTTGGTCTTTTTCAAAAATTTTGTGTCCTAATTTGTACGGATGGGTCTAAATTGAGAGCAATTGAAAGTTTAGGGGTGTAAATTGAAAGTTTTTTAAGTTTAGAGAGGATATTTTAAAATGGGTGAAAATTCAGAAGGGTCTTGTGAAGTTAAAAAAAAAAAGAAAAAAAAAAAGAAGGTAGAATAGTCATTATCAAGCACGAGGCCGGGACTTCTGGTGGAGTTGGTGGGGTTAGAAATCAAGGGGAGGATTGGTGGGGTTAGGGTCTGAGACTCTGACATCATGCTGCTTCCTTAACATGCACGCACGTTTAATTTTCAATATGCTTGAATCATGATGATGGTAAATTGCAGAAATTTTGGACATTTGAAGACGAGTGCCAATTGTCATCTTATAAGGGGACCAATTAGGTTGTGTTTGGGAAGGGATTGGATTGGAAGAAGTGGATTGGTACTGTAGCAGATTTGATTGATAAGAGGAAAAAAGTAAGAATGTTTTGTATAGAAAAGTGAAATTTTTTGTTTTGTAGTGATTTTTTTATTTGAAAAGTGATAAAAAGTGATTGATGTGATATAAAAAGTAGGAATATTAAGATTAATTTTGAAAGAAAATTTTTTGGGGATTTTACAAAGCCAAGCCAATCCCTTGGCAAACAAGGCCTTAAGGATTTAATAAGAGCTTTAAAAGAGTTTTCTGGGGGTGAGGGGATGACGCCCCGGCCCGTCCTTGACTTGAATCCATCTTGGATTTTTCAGCAAATTTGACAAGTATATATACTTTTTATTTTTTCGGTATGACTTTTAGGCCTTGTTAAACTAGTCCACATTCTCACACATTCCATTATACTATACATTTTTTTTAAAAAAAAATAAAAATCAACATCAAAACATTCTTATTTTTATATCACATAATTCATTTTTTATATTACTTCATTTACTTTTTATTATTATTCAAATAAAAAAAAATGAGGTTCCGTTTGGGATCCATAATGCATGCCCTCAACTGGTTAGCTGCTTCCTTAATTACACATGTACCGCACGTTTAATTGTCAATATGCTTGAATCATGATAATGATGGTAAATTGCAGAAATTTTGGACATTTGAAGACGAAGAAGTGTACGTTCCAATTGTCATCTTATAAGGGGACCAATTAAGGATTTAATAAGAGCTTTAAAAGAGTAGTTTTCTGGGAGTGACGGTGTGACGCCCCCGTCCTTGACTTGAATCCGTCTTGAACTTTCAGCAAATTTGACAAGTAAATGTATTTTTAATTTTTTCGGTATGACTTTTAGGCCTTGTTAAACTAGGCCACATTCTCACACATTCTATAATATATACACTTCATTTTTTTTAAAAAAAATCAACATCAAAATATTCTTGTTTTTATATTACATTATTCACTTTTTATATTACTTCATTTACTTTTTATTACTATTCAAATAAAAAAAAATCACTACAAAACAATTTTTTTTTACTTTCTAATACCATATTTTCATTTTTCTATATCAATCATTATTTTTATTTTTTTATTTTTTTATATATAAACAGTAACATGGGAGTTGGTGTTGTTTGCCAAACACCCTCTTAATTGTCACTTGTCTTAAAAGTGTTAACATGAAGATAGCTAATGCAGCATTCAAAGCCAAAGCCAGTGAGCAGGAATTCAGTTAAGTGCGATCGAGCGCAGGATTGAACACTATCACAGAGAACTCTAGTAATAGAAAGGACTGTCTGCGCTCGAACATAGTATCGAGCGCAGGATCGGCCACTATCACAGAGAGTTCCAGCAATGGGAAGGCCCGACTGCGCTCGAGTGCAAGATCGGTTGTTATCACAGAGAAACCCAGTAACTGCAGGAAACCAGAAAACTAATATGAAAAGTTTTGGAGAATCCCACGTCCACCTATGACAGCATATAGAGAAGGTTTTCCAGATTGTGAAGGTGACATATTCTAGAAGGAAAGCTGATCACTCATTGGTTGGCTTGGGCATCAATAAAGTATCTAGAAGATTTGCTTAGTTGTAAAGTATTGTGTAATATTTGATTTTATTTTGTTGTGTGCTGCACTAGGACAAATTGCAGTATAAGAATCATATGATTGTAATTATATTTTTTATCAACTTTGTTTAAATCAATAGAGAGTTTTTCAAAAAGTTTATGTTTATTTAACTAATATTTTAACATTCTGTTTTACATGTGGATTCAAATTTTTTTTTAATAGGTAAGTATATCAAAGTATTATTGAAAAATGAAAAATGAAAAATTTATAATTCACAACTCATGAACACAGAAGCAAAGTGCAAAAGTCGTAACTCCAGAACACAAAAGTATGATACACGTACCTATCATCTAGAATAAATATTAATGTAGTTTAATTAGAGGCTCAATGTACGAAAAAGAAAACATAGACGCCATTAATTAGTCCCTTTCACGATTGCAAGTGTGGTTGAATCTTTTAACATCTAGACCAATTAAATTAATTGAATTCAACTCTACACGTTGGAATCTCTCTCCATATACACGTGTTGTTTAACAAACACCCACTTGGTAGTTGGTACCCGTGGGGAAAAGTTTGATAATTAAGTACAACACCTTATTGAGAAGAACCATGCATGATGAAACAAATTCAGGTTCGCATTATTGGAGCCAATGCTGTTAGTCAATGACCAGAGAAGACTGTTGTCCCTTTTACCTCTCACTCTCTCCACCAATAATAACAAGTTTACATAACTACGCAGTCAAGAGTCAAGACCACGTTGTTTTAGCAAATTTTGAAATGAAGTACTATATATATTTATATATACAAGGCCGGACTGCGCCTACAGAATTATGCTCTTTCTTCAGGGATCCTCTACAACTTTCATGGCCACTATCCTCGCCTTTTTTCTCTTCCTCTTCTTTCTATTATGGATATCAAGAAAAGCCCGAATAACTGCTCGTAAAACATTACTTCCACCAGAAGCTGGTGGCGCCTGGCCTTTGATTGGGCACCTCCACCAATTAGGAGGGACAAAACCAACCCATATAACATTGGGTAACATGGCCGATAAGTATGGATCAATTTTCAGTGTCAGGCTGGGAGTACATCGTACTCTGATAGTGAGCAGTTGGGAGATAGCTAAAGAGTGCTTCACCACTAATGACAGAGTCTTTGCTAACCGTCCAAAATCTATAGCTGCAGAACTCATGGGCTACAACTATGCCATTTTTATGCTTAGCCCTTACGGTCCTCACTGGCGCCAAGTGCGTAAAATAGCCACCGTCGAGGTTCTCTCAACCCACCACCTTGAGATTGTCAAAGACATCCGACAGTTTGAGGTAAATACATCTGTGAAAGAGATGTATGAGCTTTGGGTGAAGAACAACAATGTGTTGGTAGAGATGAAGAGATGGTTTGGGTCCATAACGCAAAATGTTGTATTGAGGATGGTTGTAGGGAAGCGATTTGGTGGGACTGGAACCAAGGAGGAGAATGAAGCTAATGATCAGTGCATGAAGGTATTAAGAGATTTCTTTGAGTTGAGTAGTACATTTGTGTTAGCAGATTCGCTTCCTTACCTTAGGTGGTTGGACTTTGGAGGGTACGAGAAGGCCATGAAGAAAACTGCAAAAGAATTTGATCATGTGATTGAAGGTTGGTTGGAAGAACATAAGCAAAGGAAAGTTTCCGGTGAGGCAAAGGGAGACAAAGATTTTATGGATGTGATGTTGTCTGTTGTTGCCGACGACAAAAAGATATCAAATTATGATGCTGATACAATCACTAAAGCTACATGTCTGGTAAGCTTTTTACATATCTTATAACCAAAATTCACATTCATATACCATGGAAAGCTACATGTCTGGCCAGGATGCTTTTTGCTTCACCTTGAATATTATGAACATGATTATTTTGTTAACTAGAGTGATTGTCATTCATCCACTACTATTTGAGGCATCATAGAGTTTAGGATGTTTGGTAATTAACCATTTTGATCATGAAGTCTATGATGCAATAAAATAACAACCAAAATACTACTTGTCTTAACACTATGAGTGACGTTGTTGGTTTAAATAAAGAGTTATGCTACTTTTTATACCCATTTATTATGTTTATTTCACACCAATCAAAGTTACGTGTTTTAAGTAGCTTCCTATGTCTATCACTTTAATAAACAAAAGAAAATCATGTTAGTTGGTGTGAAATGAGTGTGAATATAGTATCATTACTCTTAAGCAAATTTTTTAACAAATAGTGATTTGGGTACTACAACCATTACTATAAAGTTATTTATAAACCGATGAGTCACTTTATAATCAGTAAAATAATTAAGCAAAAAAATCTAACTTATCAATTTCTCTTAAGGATTTCATCAATTATGGATTGCCAAATCAGTTTTTAAATGACTTCACAGTAAAAGTTGGGACAAAAATTTCCTACAAACTAGTTTGAAGGAAATTTCCTCCAACCAACTTCAATAAGTACCAATTGTCATCTCTCACATGTTTATTATTATTATTTATTCTAAACAGTCATTTGTTGACATTCTACTAATCTAAGAATCCAAACATTAATTTTTGAGAAACTCAAAGATGTTGATTGACACTTATCACTTATTAAAGTAGGTTGAAGGAAATTTCATCCAAACCAATTTAGAGATAATTTGTGTCCTAAAAGTTGTAGTACTATTCCAAATATTTTTCTTTAGCAAAATAGAAGTATTGTGGATTTGGCTACCTAGTGTTGTCAGGTTGTGGAAGTGTTTAATTAAGCCTATCCAAAAACTTGTGGTTCAATATCCAGGGGGTAATTTATGTGTGCAAACCTTGTCTTTGAATTAAAGATCGATCAGTTATTGGAACAAAACGACAGAGATTGCCACGTTACGGTTACATTGTTGTTGTTTATTTCCTCTTGTCCCAAAATTAACTAGGGACCACATTTTAAAATGTTAGGATTTTTTTTTTTTTTTCGGTTACTCTTATTAATACTTACTAGGCATTTAATTTAATTTGGTGCTTTTGAAACTTGAGTGACCTCAATCTTTTTACCATGACCATATAATGCTTTAACTTAATTTGGTGCTTTTGCAGTCCCTTATCGTAGCGGGCATAGACACAACAGCAACACAATTGACATGGGCTCTCTCTTTACTTCTTAACAATCGAGAAACCCTTAAGAAAGCACAAGAAGAGTTAGATGTCCAGATTGGTAGGGAGAGGCAAGTAAAGGAATCAGACATAAAAAATCTAGTCTATCTCCAAGCTATCATCAAAGAAACAATGCGTTTATACCCTGCTGGACCACTCCCTGTCCCACACGAGTCCATGGAAGACTGCACTTTGGCTGGTTACCACATTCCAGTAGGGACACAACTCCTTGTTAATTTTTCAAAGATGCATCGAGACCCACATGTGTGGCCTGATCCAAATGAATTTCAGCCAGAAAGATTCCTTACAAGCCATAAGGGCGTTGATGTTAAGGGCCAACATTTTGAATTGTTACCATTTGGCTCCGGTAGAAGAATGTGCCCAGGAATCTCATTAGCGTTGCAAGTTATACAACTCACCCTTGCCACCTTGTTGCATGCTTTTGAAATTGCAACCCCATCAGATGAGCCCGTGGACATGACCGAGAAAATCGGACTTACCGACGTGAAAGCCACACCACTCGAAGTCCATCTCACTCCGCGACTTCCTACTCAAGTATATGCATTGTTTGCTTAGATATTTGATAACTAAACTGGGATCTATACTAATGAATAATACTAAATATATTTAGTAGATTGTTATTCGATTTTCATACAATTGGAATGATGTGGCAGTAAAAATTAGCATTGTTTTTACAAATTCTAATCATATTGCTGATTTTCACTTCCACGTTATTATGTTATATGATAGTTGTATAACAATTTACTAAATTATGCGTTTATAATTAGTGTGTGCAAGGATTTTTTTTCTCTTATGTATTTCTTTTTACATTTTGAGTTTTTCATGAATGATCAAGGAGTCGTAGGCGTGGAATAAAAGGACTCCTGGGATAAGACTATAAGTGGGTATATTTTGAGTAGTTTAGTAGTAGTAATATTTATCAATATCGGTCGTTGAAACCCAATGTAATTCATCTACTCTGTTTTTATCACAGTGTCTTGTAACACTCATTTATGAAATGGATTGATGAATAATATTATCAAGTATCAATATTTCAAGTATTCAGATGAGGACCAAGCTAAGGTGCCTCAAACTACCCTACTGTGTTATCAAAATACATTATCCTATATATTCACCATTATAGGCAAGCTCTGGATTGCTCGTTCATCATCCTCTTACGCGTTCTCAATCCAAGTCAAATATATAACAACTTCATATCAGAGCTAGGTTCTGCCATGGCAAACCATCGTTTGGAATATTTGAAGAAACAAGTTAGCTCTTTGGGTATCGAGCAATAGGATCTTCAAAGACGAAGAACATGAGCGAATGATCAAAAAATGGAGGAGATGTTTGTTGCTACCCATAATAATCCGGTTTGAGTAGATGTTTGCTAGCATCGGGGGTTTCGGAGGAGGAAACTTTAGAGAAGGAACATCTTCTAGCTAGCTAGAAACCAATCGGGGAGACATGCTTCACAATTTTTAGGTGTACATTTATTATGGTACTTATCTATGTATCTATGTATGAAGGGGAGACATGCTTCACAATTTTTAGGTTTACATTTATGGTACTTATCTATGTATCTATGTATGAAATTGGCTGTTTTTTTTAATTATTTTCAGGTGTACTTATGGTACTTATCTATGTATGAAATTGGGAAGCTTGTACTAGATTTTTTAGGCATAGTATTATGTATCTAAATTATTGTATGTATAGTTAAAATTCTTGGAAGCTTTGAGTTTTTATCGATGCTATAGTTAATGTTGTATTTAAAGATATCTAGTTTTCCTCAGGTCATTAATTATTTTTTGCTTTCCGCTCAACTTTTCTCTGATAGTTAGTGTTAAGTGTAGTAAATCCGGCCAGTGGTGTCAAGATTTTGGTTCAAATGGGTCAAGATTAAAACAAAAAGAAAACAAAAACAAAAAATAAAACAAAAATTTATATATTTCATACAAATGAAATATATAACCAAAGCTATATATATTTATAAATAATTAATTTAAAAGAGCAATCTAAATATAAAGGTAATCGATGTAAAAGTTTGATTACATACCTAAAAAATTTCAAGAAATAGAAATTCTAAGGAAAAAAAAAAAAGATTTAATTTTTTGCTCTATTTTGAGTAGTCTCTTCACATGCTCTTCAAAAAAAAAAAAAAGAGAAGAAGAAGAAGAAGAGGAGGAGAAAATAAGCTAAGCAAATAATTTGAATTGTTGAACGACGTGGCGAAAAAAAATTCGGCAGACTAAAATAACTTTCATAAGAAGAATGGCAATTTGAGGCCGGGTTGTGATATAAATTAAAGTTGAATTTGCAAATTTGAGAGTTTCGCAGAATCTCAATTCAATGTTTTAATATATACTTTAGGTTTTTTTTTTTTTGGTAAATGCAGTTAATAGTCAGTTTGGTGACTGTTTTATGGTGTTTTGTTGTATTTCTGTTTTTTATTTATTTAATTTTTTTAATGTATTTATGCAGCTCTTTTTGTGCTTTGCTGCCTTTTTTGTGTTGTTTGGGTTACCATTTCGTAGTATTTTTGTGGACCAATTTGAAAGTAGAAACTTTTATAACTAGTATTTTTTTTCGTCGATAGATCTCACTCGGTTCTTGGCAACGCTTCCCCTGCAACATCCACTTAACGGTGGCAGTTGCTTTTATTGCATGGGACTTCTAACGAAGCCCTTTTGTTCTTAGAGAGTCTTGGATCTGTTTTGATTCCATTGTTTACTATTTATTTCTATTACCATCTTTATATTACATTTTTTTCGTTTGGGTTTGTCGTTGGGTTTGTTGTTGCAGAGGCTACCTGCAAGAGCAAACCCATTTTGTAATGTGGGAGACCCTGGCAACCCTAGCATTTTTTTGAATCTTCTAATTAGACCAATTTTAAATGAAGTCCCAACATACTTTTGTATTTGGCAACTCCAAGGTTTCATCTTGGCCACCCCAAAGTTTTTATCCAGTGGAGTTTTAAAACAAAACAAGATGTCCCACATGCGACTTTTATATGTGGGCTTCTTTTACCAAGTTGACAGTAGAGACGGATTTGGGGGGGACCGGCAGTGGCCATGGTCCCCCACAAATCTGAAAAACAAAAAATTTTGGCTGTAAAAGAAAAAAAAATTATATTTGGTCCCCCATGAAAGAAGAACAAGGGCCGGTCCCCCAGCCCTTATTCTGTGTCCGTCCCTAGTTGACAGCAATCTCACCATGCATGTGGGCGGCTTTATTTTTATTATTATTATTATTTTTAGTACGTGGGCTTCTTTTATCAAACACACGGTTTTAATATTCCTAGTTTCATTCCCTTTTCAAATCATATGGATAAGAAATTCATGTGGTCCTCATTTATTTCTTTATCATTGGCCAACACCATTTCCGACCCAATAGCATCCCCACTTTTTGGAAAAGTTATTCTATTTAATAAATTATTATAGGATTGTAGCTTCATAATATAGTAGTTAAAATTAGTCATTAGATTTGTGCATAAAAAATAAAAATAAAAATCATTATTATGTAATTTAGTTGTGTGCTATAGCGGTTTGCCTTTTTCTTTTTCTTTTTTTGAAGTGAAACTTAAACTTTCCATTAATCGATAATCTGCTTCTCAGCCATTACAATATTTTGAATACATTGAGGGGTTGAAAACACCCATTGATGCTCCTCAGCTAACGACAATGCTAATTTTGCTAACCTATCTGCAGCATTGTTTGCATCTCTTCCAACATGTTGGACTGTCCAAGCTAGACCAGAAAGACAAAGCTTAGTGTCTTCGATGAGGTGGCCCGTTGGCGCCCAACTCGGCTCCTCCTCTTGCAGACATTTTACGACTCCCAGTGAGTCACCTTCAAGAACAACGTTTGTCAAGACGACCCTTATGTTTGATGAAACGTGCTGCTGTCCAAACTGCAAATGTTTCGGCTACTAGGGGATCTGAAACGTGCCTTTGAGTGGAGCATTTTGCGGCCACAACGGTTCCTTCGTGATCCCTGATCAGTAGCCCAATACCCATGATTTGTCGCCCCACGTTCAGCGCAGCGTCCCAGTTACATTTCAGCGTATTGGCCAGCGGTTTCCTCCACTTCTGCGTATAGCAGTTTACTAAATAACATTACTCATTTGTTTTTAAAGCACGCCATTTTTACTTTAAAAATTGTACAATGTTATTTAGTAGAATATTACATAACTGTTATACAATTATGATAACTTTAACAGTAAAAATTTGTCATTAATTTTTTTATATTTTTTTACAAGCATTTAAAAACTAATATTTATTGTCACGTCATCTCAACTACATAACAAATCTATTTATTTATAGCATTTCTCTTTAAAATCTATATAGGGAAAACTTCACTCTTACCCCTCATAAACTTAAGTATTTTTTGCAAGCACCTCTCCAATATTCAAAATTTCTCACTTTAGTATATCGAACTTACGTTTCATTTTAAATACCTAACTATTGTTAAATATTGCAGTTAAATTAAATGAAAAAAAAAAAAAGAAAAATGATTAAAAGTATTTTAGTAATTTCACACATTTCTATTAGGATTTAACAAAAAATTCAAACGAAAAGGAAAAAGTGAAAGGAAATTAAAGTTTGATACACCGAAATAAAAAATTTAAATATTAAAAAAATATTTTTCAAAAACCTATAAGTTCAAGAAGTAAGTGAATTTTTTCCTTAATCCTATTAAAAAAATGCGATTTTTTATGCAACCCCAGCTCGCTGTCAACACGTTCTCCGCCATCGACATGATGAGGCCCACTTATCAAACTCAATGAGGCAATATGGTCAGGTGCATGAATTGAATTGAGAATGAAAATATAGAAAAAAAAAAAAAAAAAAAAAAGTAGAATGAGATATCAAGTCATTATCAAGCACGAGGCCGGGAATTTTGGTGGAGTTGGTGGGGTTAGAGCATTCACAGCAGTCTCTTTAAATTTTACTCTTTAAAATAATAAAAAATATATTTTTAATTATTTTAACAGCCCATCTTTTTAGAGCACACTTTTTAATCTCTCTACTTTAACAATTCACTTTCACTATTTTATTAAAATATTATTTTTCAAATATTTGTTTACTATTTATGTAACTTTTGAGTGTTAAGAAAAATGAAAAGGAAAAAGGAGGAAAGAGAAAAGATAGTTGTTTAAAGAATGAAGAGGAAATAGTAGTTGTTAAGTTTAAAGTTTTACTATTCATAATGTTAATTTTTTTGTTAAAATAAAAAGGCTGAAAAGTGAGGTTTTTAGCTTTTTTTATTAAATTAACTCTTCCAACTTACAAAAAAAAAAAAAAAAAGAATTTGAAGAGCATGTAATGAATGCTCTTAGAAATCAAGGGGAGGATTGGTGGGGTTAAGGTCTGAGACTCTGACATCATGCTGCTTCCTTAACATGTACGCACGTTTAATTTTCAATATGCTTGAATCATGATGATTCGTAAATTGCAGAAATTTTGGACATTTGAAGACGAATAGGTGTACGTGCCAATTGTCATCTTATAAGGGGACCAATTAAGGATTTAATAAGAGCTTTAAAAGAGTTTTCTGGGGGTGACGGCATGACTCCCCGGCCCGTCCTTGACTTGAATCCATCTTGGACTTTTCAGCAAATTTGACAAGTATATATACTTTTAATTTTTTCGGTATGACTTTTAGGCCTGGTTAAACTAGGCCACATTTTCGCACATTCTATTATACTATACATTTTTTAAAAAAAAAAATCAACATCAAAATATTCTTATTTTTATATCACATAATTCACTTTTTATATTACTTCATTTACTTTTTATTACTATTCAAATAAAAAAAAATTACTACAAAACAAAATTTTTTCACTTTTCAATACCACATTTTCATTTTTCTATATCAATCATTATTTTTATTTTTTTAAATATAAACAGTAACATTGGAGTAAGTTTATGTTTATTTAACTAATATTTAAACATTTTCCTTTACACGTGGATTCAAACTTTTTTTTAATAGGTAAGTATATCAAAGTATTATTGAAAAATGAAAAATGTAGAATTCACAACTCATGAACACATAAGCAAAGTGCAAAAGTCGTAACTCAAGAACACAAAAGTATGATACACGTACCTATCATCTAGAATAAATATTAATGTAGTTTAATTAGAGGCTCAATGTACGAAAAAGAAAACATAGACGCCATTAATTAGTCCCTTTCGCGATTGCAAGTGTGGTTGAATCTTTTAACATCTAGACCAAATTAATTGAATTCAAATCTACACGTTGGAATCTCTCTCCATATACACGTGTTGTTTAACAAACACCCACTTGGTAGTTGGTACCCGTGGGGAAAAGTTCGATAATTAAGTATAACACCTTATTGAGAAGAACCATGCATGATGAAACATGTTAGTTTGAAGTATTGGCTAATGTTCGTGAGCAAAATGGAAAGAAAAGAGCCAAGTTAGTAAAAGCATTCGGACGGGATTCATAGCCGTCCGGACGTGATGCAGTTAAGAACTCCAGTACTAAAACCCGAGAGCTCCGTTCGCTGTCCGTTCGAAGTCCGTTCACAGCCCGTCCGGACGCCTCCGAATGCTCCGCTCAAAAAGAACGGAGAAAGAGCAATTGCCCTAGCACCGTCCGGACGGCCAATGTTACCGTCCGAACGGCCCATTAATGATCTCAGTTTCCTCGTGTTTTTTAGCCCGTCCGGACAAGCCCACTAACCGTACGGACGGCCCGTAGCTTCTAGGTCTAAAATACATTGTATTTGAGTTCCAATTAGACTAGGAGTCTTTAAGTGTTATAAATAGATATCTACAGATCTGTTTAGGTTACGAATTCTGAACTTTAGAATTTGCCGTCGTGTGCTAAGAGAGCCTTTGATATTGAGCGTTGTTTTCTCTCTCTTAGAGTTTTATTCTTTGTGAATTATTTGTAAGCGTCATTGAGAAGCCTATCGGAAGGGTCCGATAAAGGAGAATCACGTTAAAGAAGATTGTGAGCAAGGAGACGAGTTGGAGGCTTGTCGATCTTACAGAGCCGAGGTCTTGCAAAGGGTTGTAAGTGTTTCCTAGTGTCTGTAATCTCTGGATAATCTTTTAATAGTGATTTCATGTGTTTGGCTACCCCGGAGAGGTTTTGCAATTAGAGAAGTGCTCTAATTGGTTTCCTCTTCGTAACCAAAATATCTGTGTCTGCTTCTTTATTGCTTTTAATATTTTGTTGATTGAATTGTTTATTGCTTCAGAATTTAATTCCGCATAAATTATGATAAACATTTGTTTGGAATCTGCATAGGGTTTTTCAAAACAAATTCAGGTTCGCATTATTGGAGCCAATGCTGTTAGTCAATGACCAGAGAAGACTGTTGTCCTTTTTACCTCTCACTCTCTCCATCAATAATAACAAGTTTACATAACTATGCAGTCGAGAGTCAAGACCACGTTGTTTTAGCAAATCTTGAAATGAAGTACTATATATATATATATATATACAAGGCCAGACTGCGCCCTACAGAAGTATGCTCTTTCTTCAGTCATCCTCTACAACTTTCATGGCCACTATCCTTGCCTTTTTTCTCTTCCTCTTCTTTCTATTATGGATATTAAGAAAAGCCCAAATAACTGCTCGTAAAACAACACTTCCACCAGAAGCTGGTGGCACCTGGCCTTTGATTGGCCACCTACACCAATTAGGAGGGACAAAACCAACCCATATAACATTGGGTAACATGGCCGATAAGTATGGATCAATTTTCAGTATCAGGCTGGGAGTACATCGTACTCTGATAGTGAGCAGTTGGGAGATAGCTAAAGAGTGCTTCACCACTAATGACAGAGTCTTTGCTAACCGTCCAAAATCTATTGCTGCAGAACTCATGGGCTACAACTATGGCTTGTTTTTGCTTAGCCCTTACGGTCCTTACTGGCGCCAAGCGCGTAAAATAGCCACCGTCGAGGTTCTCTCAAACCACCACCTTGAGATTGTCAAAGACATCCGACAGTTTGAGGTAAATACATCTGTGAAAGAGATGTATGAGCTTTGGGTAAAGAACAACAACGTGTTGGTAGAGATGAAGAGATGGTTTGGGTCCATAACCCAAAATGTTGTATTGAGGACGGTTGTAGGGAAGCGATTTGATGGGACTGGAACCAAGGAGGAGAATGAAGCTAATGATCAGTGCAGGAAGGTATTAAGAGATTTCTTAGAGTTGAGTAGTACATTTGTGTTAGCAGATTCGCTTCCTTACCTAAGGTGGTTGGACTTTGGAGGGTACGAGAAGGCCATGAAGAAAACTGCAAAAGAATTTGATCATGTGGCTGAAGGTTGGTTGGAAGAACATAAGCAAAGGAAAGTTTCCGGTGAGGCAAAGGGAGACAAAGACTTTATGGATGTGATGTTGTCTGTTGTTGCCGACGACAAAAAGATATCAAATTATGATGCTGATACAATCACTAAAGCTACATGTCTGGTAAGCTTTTTACATATCTTATAACCAAAATTCACATTCAGATACCATGGTAAGCTACATGTCTGGCCAGGATGCTTTTTGCTTCACCTTGAATATTATGAACATGATTATTTTGTTAACTAGAGTGATTGTCATTCATCCACTACTATTTGAGGCATCATAGAGTTTAGGATGTTTGGTAATTAACCATTTTGATGAAGTCTATGACGCAATAAAATAACAACCAAAATACTACTTGTCTTAACACTATGAGTGATGTTGTCGGTTTAAACTAAGAGTTATGCTACTTTTCATACCCATTTATTATATTTATTTCACACAAATGGAAGTTATGTGTTTTAAGTAGCTTCCTATGTCTATCACTTTAATAAACAAAAGAAAATCATGTTAGTTAGTGTGAATATATAGTATCATTACTCTTAAGCAAATTTTTTAACAAATAGTTATTTGGGTACTACAACTATTACTATAAAGTTATTTATAAACCGATGAGTCACTTTATAATCGATAAAATAATTAAGCAAAAAAATCAAACCTATCAATTTCTCTTATGGATTTCATCAATTATGGATTGCCAAATCAGTTTTTAAATGGCTTTACAGTAAATGTTGGGACAAAAATGTCCTACAAACTAGTTTGAAGGAAATTTCCTCCAACCAAATTCAATAAGTACCAATTGTTGTCTCTCACATGTTTTTTTTTTTTATTATTATTATTTATTTCAAATAGTCATTTATTGACATTCTACTATTCAAAGAATCCAAACATTAATTTTTAAAAAACTCAAAGATGTTGATTGACACTTATCACTTTTTAAAGTAGGCTGAAGAAAATTTCATCCAAACTAATTTAGAGAAAATTTGTGTCCTAAAAGTTGTAGTATTATTCCAAATATTTTTCTTTAGCAAAATAGAAGTATTGTGGATTTGGCTAGCTAGTGTAGTGTTTTCAGGTTGTGGAAGTGTTTAATTACGCCTATCCAAAAACTTGTGGTTCAATATCCAGGGTGTAATTTATGTGTGTAAAGCTTGTCTTTGAATTAAAGATCGATCAGTTATTGGACCAAAACGACAGAGATTGCCACGTTACGGTAACATAGTTGTTGTTTATTTTCTTGTCCCAAAATTAACTAGGGACCACATTTTAAAATGTTAGGATTTAGGATTTTTTTTTTTTTTTTTTTTTTACTCTTATTAATACTTAATAGGCATTTAATTTTGGTGCTTTTGAAACTTTGAGTGACCTCAATCTTTTTACCATGACCATATAATGCTTTAACTTAATTTGGTGCTTTTGCAGTCCCTTATCATAGCGGGCATAGATACAACAGCAACAACTATGACATGGGCTCTCTCTTTACTTCTTAACAACCGAGAAGTCCTAAAGAAAGCACAACAAGAATTAGATCTTCATATTGGTAGGGAGAGACAAGTAAAGGAATCAGACATAAAAAACTTGGTATATCTCCAAGCTATCCTCAAAGAAACAATGCGTTTATACCCTCCTGCTGGACCGCTCTCTATCCGACGCGAGTCCAGGGAAGATTGCACTTTGGCTGGTTACCACGTTCCAGCAGGCACGCAACTCCTTGTTAATCTTTCAAAGATCCATCGAGACCCACAAGTGTGGTCTGATCCAAATGAATTTCAACCAGAAAGATTCCTTACAAGCCATAAGGGTGTTGATGTTAGGGGCCAACATTTTGAATTGTTACCATTTGGCTCCGGTAGAAGAATGTGCCCAGGAATCTCATTAGCGTTTCAAGTTATACAACTCACCCTTGCCACCTTGTTGCACGCTTTTGAAATTGCAACCCCATCAGATGAGCCCGTGGACATGACTGAGAAAATCGGATTTACCGACATGAAAGCCACACCACTCGAAGTCCATCTCACTCCACGACTTCCTACTCAAGTATATGCATTGTTTGCTTAGATATTTGATAACTAAAATGGGATCTATACTAATAAATAATACTATTTAGTAGACTGTTATTCGACTTTTATACGGTTGGAATGATGCGGCAGTAAAAATTAGCATTGTTTTTATAAATTCTAATCATATTGCTGATTTTCACTTCTACGTCATTATGTTATATGATAGTTGTATAACAATTTACTAAATTACGCGTTTATAATTAGTGTGTGCAAGGATTTTTCTCTTATGTATTTCTTTTTACATTTTGAGTTTTTCATGAATGATCAAGGAGTCGTAGGCGTGGAATGACTCCTGGGATAAGACTATAAGAGGGTATATTTTGAGTAGTTTAGTAGTAGTAATATTTATCAATATCGGTCGTTGAAACCCAATGTAATTCATCTACTCTGTTCTTATCACAGTGTCTTGTAACGCTTATTTAAGAAATGGATTGATGAATAATATTATCAAGTATCAATATTTCAAGTATTCAGATGAGGACCAAGCTAAGGTGCCTCAAACTACCCTACTGTGTTATCAAAATATATTATCCTATATATTCACCATTATAGGCAAGCTCTGGATTGTTCGTTCATCATCCTCTTACGCGTTCTCAATCCAATTAAGTCACATATATAACAACTTCATATCAGAGCTAGGTTCTGCCATGGCAAACCATTGTTTGGAATATTTGAAGAAACAAGTTAGCTCTTTGGGTATCGAGCAATAGGATCTTCAAAGACGAAGAACATGAGCAAATGATCAAAAAATGGAAGACATGTTTGTTGCTACTTTGAGTAGATGTTTGCTAGCATCGGGGGTTTCGGAGGAGGAAACTTTAGAGAAGGAACATCTTCTAGAAACCGATCGGGGAGACATGCTTCACAATTTTTAGGTGTACGTACTTATGGTACTTATGTATGTATCTATTTATGAAATTGGGAAGCTTGAACTAGATTTTTTAGACATAGTATTATGTATCTAAATTATTGTATGTATAGTTAAAATTCTTGGAAGCTTTGAGTTATTTTGTCGATGCTATAGTTAATGTTGTATTTAAAGATATCTAGTTTTCCTCAGGTCATTAATTATTTTATGCTTTCTGCTCAATTTTACTCTGATAGTTGTTGTTAAGTGTATTAAACCCAGCCAGTGGGTGTCAAATGGGTCAAGATTAAAAAAATAAATAAAACAAAAACAAACAAAAACAAAAATTAATATATTTCATACAAATAAAATATATAACAAAAGCTATATATTTATAAACAATTAATTTAAAAGAGCAATCTAAAGATAAAGGTAATCAATGTAAAAGTTTGATTGCATACCTAAAAAATTTCAAGAAATAGAAATTCTAAGGAAGAAAAAAAAAAAAAAGAGTTAATTTTTTGCTCTGTTCTTTTGAGCAATCTCTTCACATGCTCTTTTAAAAAAAGCCTAAGCAATTAATTTGAATTGTTGAAAGACGTGGCGAAGAAAAATTCGGCAGACTAAAAGAACTATCATAAGAAGAATGGCAATTTGAGGGTTGTAGTATAAATTAAAGTTGAACTTGCAAATTTGAGAGTTTTGCAAAATCGCAATTCAATATTTTAATATATACTTTAGGTTCTTTTTTTGTTAATGCCGTTAATAGTTGGTTTGGTGACTTTTTTATGGTGTTTTTTTGTTGTTGTTGTTTTTTTAATGTATTTACACATCTCTTTTTATGCTTTTTGAAATTTTTTGTGTTATTTGGGTTACTGTTTTCTAGCCTTTTTGTGGACCGATCTGAAAGTGGAAACTTTTGTAACTAGTATGTTTTCCTCGTCGACAAATCTTACTCGGTTCTTGGCAATGCTTCCTCTATAACGTCTACTTAAACATGATGATTGCTTTTACCACATGGGGCTTCTAACGAAGCCCTTTTGTTCTTGAAGAGTCTCAGATCTGTTTTTGCAATGTCCACTTAACGGTAGTGGTTGTTTTTACCGCATAGGGCTTCTAACAAAGCCCTTTTGTTCTTGAAGAGTTTCGGATCTGTTTTGGTTCCATTGCCTATTGTTTATTTTTATTACCATCTTTATATTACTTTTTTTTTCGTTTAAGTTTTGTTGTTGCAGAGCCCACCCTACAAGAGCAAACCCATGTTGTAAGGTGGGGGACCCTGGCAACCCTAGCATTTTTTAAAATCTTCTAATTAGACCAATGTTAAATGAAGTCCCAACATATTCGTATTTGGCAACCCCAAGGTTTCATCTGGCCCACCCCAAAGTTTTTATCCAGTGGAGTTTTAAAACAAAACAAGATGTCCGGCCCACATGCGATTTTTATATGTGGGCTTCTTTTACCAAGTTGACAGCAATCTCACCATGCATGTGGGCTTCTTCTTCTTCTTCTTCTTCTTTTTTGTGAGTATGTGGGCTTCTTTTATCAAACACACGGTTTTAATATTCCTAGTTCTATTACCTTTTCAAATCATATGGATAAGAAATTCATGTGGTCCTCATTTATTTCTTTATGGCCAACACCATTTCCGACCCAATAGCATCCCACTTTTTGGAAAAGTTATTCTATTTAATAAATTATTATAAGATTGTCATATAACTTGATAATATAGTAGTTAAAATTAGCCATTAAATTTGTAGTTTAAAAAAAAAATCATTATTATGTAATTTAGTTGTGTGCCAGTCGTATAGCAGTTTACTAAATAACATTATTAATTTGTTTTTAAAGCACGTGATTTTTACTTTAAAAATTGAGCAATGTTATTTAGTAGAATGTTACACAACTGTTATACAATTATGATAACTTTAACAGTAAAAATTTGTTATTAATTTTTTAATTTTTTTTACAAACATCTAAAAACTAATTTTTATTGTCACGTCATATCAACTATATAACAAATCTATTATATGTATAGCATTTCTCTTTAAAATCCATATAGGGAAAACTTCATTTACCCCTCATAAATTTACGCACTTTTTGCAAGCACCCCTTCAATATTCAAAATTTTTCACTTTGGTGTATCGAATTTACGTTTCATTCCAAATACTTAACTACCGTTAAATGTTGCAGTTAAATTAAACCAAAATTGAGAAAAATGATTAAGGATATTTTAATAATTCCACATATTTTTATTAAGATTTAATAGAAAATCCTAACACAAAAAGAAAAGTAGAAGAAAATCAAAATTTGATACATTGAAATGAGCATAACTTTATGGAGTAAGTGAATTTTTTCCTTAATCCTATTAAAAAAATGTGATTTTTTATGCAACCCTAGCTCGCTGTCAACACGTTCTCCGTCATCAACATGATGAGGCCCACTTATTAAACTCAAATACTCAAAGAGGCAAATATGGTCAGGTGCATGAATTGAATTGAATTGAGAATGAAAATATAGAAAAAAAATGGTAGAATGAGATATCAAGTCATTATCAAGCACGAGGCCGGGACTTCTGGTGGAGTTGGTGGGATTAGAAATCAAGTGGAGGATTGTTGGGGTTGGGGACTGAGACTCTGACATCATGCATGCCCTCAACTGGTTAGCCGCTTCCTTAATTACACATGTACGAACGTTTAATTTTCAATATGCTTGAATCATGGTAAATTGCAGAACTTTTGGACATTTGAAGACCAAGAAGTGTACGTGCCAATTGTCATCTTATAAGGGGGACCAATTAAAGCTTTAAAAGAGTTTTCTGGGGGCGACGGTGTGACGCCCCCGTCCTTGACTTGAATTAGTCTTAGACTTTTCAGCAAATTTAACAAGTATGAGTATTTTTAATTTTTTGGGTATGACTTTTAGGCCTCGTTAAACTAGGCCACATTCACACACATTCTATTATACTATAGACTTCTTTTTTTTTTTTTAAATCAACATCAAAACATTCTCTTTTTATATCATATCATTCACTTTTTATATTACTTCATTTACTTTTTATTACTATTCAAATAAAAATAAAAATCACTACAAAATAAAATTTTTTTACTTTCTATTTTCATTTTTCTAAATCAAATCATTATTTTTATTTTTTTTAATATGAATAGTACTGTGGGGGTTGGTGTTGTACGCCAAACACCCTCTTAAATCTTAATTATCGCTTGTCTTAAAAGTTTATGTTTATTTAACTAATATTTTAACATTCTCTTTTACATGTAGGTTAAATTTTTTTTTTAATAGATAATACTTAACACGTATAATATATAATTAAAATTAAGATAAATGACGGAATTAAGGTTTGAATCTATGACAATGATATTATGTTAATTCACCACTTATTTAAAAACTTAAACTTATTTAATCAACGCTTTAACAATGAGTCAGCAAGTATGTCTATTGGCCGGTCTAAGACTCTCATATGGTAGAACGACCTCAAACAAACGACAGCAAGCTAGCGTGTCTTACTTCCATTAGAAAAATCTTTAGCAGACGTACGAGTCATATTTTTTCTGATGTGGTGATGGAAAATTTCTGAAAACCTTACAGTTCTATATTTGAATATATTATATATATATAGGTGTTTCGATGGAGTTCTCTAGAAATGGCACTTTGGTAAATCCGATAGACTTTCTCATTTCCAATCTTCCATTGCCACCTCTCCATCGCTCTTCAAACATCCCTTTTTCAATGGCCCCGATGCATTTGAACCTTGCTACTATATGTTTCTTAAAATCACCTCCGTACGTGTTAACATCTAAAGCAATGATGTGTTTGGGATGATTTCCTCTACCAATGGTCGTCTGCTGATGTTATTGTTTGACATAGAATTTTCATCTTCTGGGCTTGGGTTGTTCGTCTTTCAGTAAGCCATCCACGAGTTCATTAATTATCTTGGGAGAAAAAACTATAAGCAGTTGTTCTTTGTGGAATTTGACTGCAGATTTGGTGATGTAGTGTGTTTTTTTTTATTGGTTTTTTTTTTGATAATATTCACGTAAAAGAAGAATAATTCAAATTAGTGATCTCACTGCAGTACCAACCGATTGAACTCAATTTGGTAACGTAGACGTTTGTTCTCTTCTGAACCCTGCAGGTTTTGTTTTTTGTCTCATTGGTATGTGTACCCTTGTGTGAGGGCTTGTGAGTACTGAGTAGGTAAGGTGTAAGCACGTGGACAAAAGTTATTTGGACCATCTAGAAGGGACCTTAATTTTCAACAACCTTTTCAACATATCTGGAGGAGAGACCATTTAAATATCGTGCGCGAATACGGAAACTTTCTATTAAAAGAAGAAAAAAACTACTTTTGCAACGTTTTGGGTGCAATTCTACGAGTTTTTTTTTTTTTTTTAATGAAGTAATTTTTAAAATTATTATTTAATTAAAATTTAATAATAATTAAATAATAATTTAATAATAATTTAATAATAATTTTAAAAATTACATAATCTTTGAAGAGATACAAAAATTACACAAAAAGAATTTATATCATTACTCACGTTTCAGCCTTCCTCAAATTATTTATCACCATTTTCCAATGTTTCTTAATATTTCAACTTTGTTTTCTTATGTTATTTTTATGTTTTTCTAAAAATGAGGTAATTTTAAAATTATTATTTGATTAAAATTTAATAATGATCAATCACAAGTTTAATAATAATTTTAAAAATTACATCATTTTTAAAAAGACACAAGAATAACACAAAAAAAAATACTTATAACATTACTCACGTTTCGACCTTCCTCAAATTATATATCATCATTTTCCAATGTTATTTCAACATTAGCTCTCAATTTATATTTTATTTTTCATTATATATCATAATAGTAAATTAGGAAATAACTCTCATAGTAAATTGGAGGTTAAGTGTCAACAATTTGAGTAGTGATACTCTTACAACCTTCGTAATGTTACAGTAATCACAAAGGTGATGTGGCTTGTGCCACATCTTATGTTTCTACTTTTTTTTTTTTTTGGTAAAAAAAACACAAATCAAAATGAAAGGGCTTTTGGCGGCGGTGATGGCGGGGAGAGGATCTGGTGGAGGGAGAATGGGGTGCCCGTGGATGGAAAATTTGGGTGCCTATCCGGTGGAGGGAGAATGGGTTTGGGGGAAAATTTTTGGAGGGAAAAATGAGCAAGTACATGCATGGCCCTGTACTTGTTTTGATTTGTGATTTTTTTTAATAAAAAAAAAAGTAAGACGTTTCAAAGGGAGATGGTGGCACTCACGTGGACCCATTTCCTCACAAGAGGGAGGAGATGGGTGGGAGAATGGAAAAAAGCATTTCCCTTTAGGGGATAGTTGCTGGATTTGGATGCCAACGTGCTCTCAAGTCTCATCTGGTATCCTCTAGGCTCTAGCCATTTATAAACATGCGTTTATAGTTTGGCTTGCTATGAAAAATGATTTCATTATTTTTATTTTTTTTTTAACATGTCTGTATAAAAGGAAAAGATGTATTCGAAGTAGTAACATCTGTTTCATAAGCAAAGTTCTAATAAATTAAGCAACCTTTTAGGGACAAGAATAATTTCACTATCGGGTACAAGTTGTTTGCAATATTACAAAATTAAAAGATTATAATTAATGGGTCAGACAAATTTAATTAAATTGATAGAACTAAAGTTGACACATTATTTCAAAATTTTTAACTGCTAAAATTTAGTGATGTGATCCAAATTGAAAGCAACTGAAAATTCAAAAAAATAAATTAAAAATTTTTAAAATTTATAGAGGTACTTAAAAAAAAGATAAAAATTTAAAAGAGCTTTCTAAAGTTTTTTTCAAAAAGTTTTAAAATTTTAAAAAATTTATAAAAACGCATGAAAATTCAATAACCAAAATAAAATTTCTTCTTAATGAATTATAATTAATGATCTCGCTCATTTATTTAAATCGATCAAATTAGCGGGATGGGATGTTTCTAGAAAAATGCGGTGCAGATTTTTAAACAAGTGTGAAGTGTCCTCCACTCTTTTCCATAGCAATAATGTGTTTTCTGACTTTTCGTCGGTCATTATCAATCTGTCAGTAATGTTTCGTCCTGGATGACCTCACAATTGCGATTTTTTTTGTTTATTATCATTATTCACGTATTAAATTATTAGCCTGAATGATTTCTATATATAGCTGGGATTGCGAACAAAATAATGAAGACAGCCATACCTCTTAGCCCAAAACCTCTATAGGTCATACAGAAGTAGTATGGTCTTTCCTCACGCTTTCTATGCAACTTCCATGGCCACTATCCTCGCCTTTTTTCTGTTCCTCTTCTTTCTATTATGGATACTAAGAAAAGCCCATATAACTGCTCGTAAATCAACACTTCCACCAGAAGCCGGTGGTGCTTGGCCTTTGATTGGCCACCTCCACCTATTACGAGGACCAAAACCAGCCCATATTACATTGGGTAAGATGGCCGATAAGTATGGATCACTCTTCAGTATCCGGCTAGGTGCACATCGTGCTCTCGTAGTGAACAATTGGGAGGTAGCTAAAGAGTGCTTCACCACTCATGACAAAGTCTTTGCCAACCGTCCAAAAGCTATAGCTTCAGAACTCATGGGCTACAACTATGCCTTGTTTGTGCTCAGCCCTTACGGTCCTTACTGGCGCCAAGTGCGTAAAATAGCTACCTTGGAGGTCCTCTCAAACCACCGCATTGCGATGCTCAAGCACATCCGAGAGTATGAGGTAAATAGATCCATAAAAGAGACGTATGAACTCTGGGTGAAGAACAACAATACGTTGGTAGATATGCAGAGATGGTTTTTGTCCTTAGGCCTAAATATTGTATTTAAGATGGTTGTGGGGAAGCGATTTTATGGGGCTGAAACCGAGGACGAGAGTGTTGGTGACGATCAGTGCCGGCAGACATTAAAAGATGTCTTTGAGTTGAGTGGTACAGTTGTGGTAGGAGATGTGCTTCCTTACTTAAGGTGGTTGGACTTTGGAGGGTACGAGAAGACGATGAAGAAAACTGCAAAACAATTTGATCATGTGGTTGAAGGTTGGTTGGAAGAGCATAAGCAAAGGAAAGTTTCCGGCGAGGCAAAGGGAGACAGAGACTTTATGGATGTGATGCTGTCTGTCGTTGCCAACGAAGAAAAGATCTCCAATTATGACGCTGATACAATTACTAAAGCTACATGCCTGGTAAGCTTTTGATATATCCTTTGGTTACTAGCATGTGCCTTATGCTTTCCCGTGATTATTTTGTTAAGAGCGATGATATTCATATAATAAACAGTATTTACGTTTGTATCATTTTAATATTACTGTTCATATTTTTTTTAATATTAAAATAATATCCCGGTTGTATGAATATCAATCACTCTTTTGTTAATCATAGAGATTGTCATCCATCAACTACCATCAAATAGGCATGATAGGGATGCATGTGGATCTCCTTTGTACTATTTTCCTTCATTTTGCTCATAGTTTTCCTCTCCCCGTCCCTCTCGATCTATTGCTCGGAATAAAAAAGGCATAGGCACATAGGCATCTGGAGTTTATGGTTGTTTGATAACCATTTTGATCTAGTCCATGATAAGAAAAATAACATACAAAATAATAATTAGTAGAAACTTCATAAAAATCCTTTTAAGAGAATACCCTTTTAAAAGTAAATTTTTTTTTAATTTCACCTTTCAAATTTTTAATTTGATACAATTTATCTCTCTCTCCCTTAGTGGTTGGCCTTAACTCATAACGAACACTATAAAATACCAAAATGCCCTCTAATTTTTTTTTTCTAATTAGATTTTGAAAAAATTATGGATAAATTTGAAATTTTATGAGTATAAATGTTATTTTATCTTTTTACTGTCTGTTTTAACACCCGATAGGTGTGATTGCATCACATTAGAAGTTATAGGGGATGGAATTGAGAATTTTTTTTTAACTTCGATAAATCATGTCAAATCGCATGAAAGTTTAAGGTGGTTTTGTGAAGTTTTTCTAAGAATTATCTTAACATTTAGGAAAGAGTTGGTCTAACCAAAGAGTAATGCTATTAGTCTCCACCCCCATTCTACAATAGCTGATATTGCATATTTTAAATAACTTTTCATGCGAGTACTTAAAACGCCAGCCAATATATAATAGATGTTATAAATAAGTGTAAATAATAAAATTACTATAAAGATAATTTATAAACTAATGTATCAGTGCATAATTGGTGCTTTTGCTTTTGAAACATGAGTGACCTCAAAAGCTTCCTAAGCCAACCATCTAATACTTTAACGTTGGTGTTTTTGCAGGCCCTTGTTGTAGCAGGTGCAGATACAACAGCAACAACGTTGACATGGGCTATCTCTCTACTTCTTAACAATCGGAAAGCCCTAAAGAAAGCACAACAAGAGTTAGATGTGCACGTTGGCAAGGATAGGCAAGTAAAGGAATCAGACTTAAAAAACCTAGTCTATCTCCAAGCTGTCATCAAAGAAGCAATGCGTTTACACCCTGCTGCATCGCTCTCTCCCCCGCATGAGTCCATGGAAGACTGCACTTTGGCTGGCTACCATGTTCCAGCAGGGACGCGGCTCCTTGTTAATATTGCAAAGATCCATCGAGACCCACTTGTATGGTCTGATCCAAATGAATTTCAACCAGAAAGATTCCTTACAACCAATAAGGATGTCGATGTTAGGGGCAACCATTACAAATTTATACCATTTGGCTCTGGTAGAAGGGTGTGCCCGGGAATCTCACTCGCGTTGCAAGTTATGCATCTCACACTTGCCACCTTGCTGCACGCTTTTGAAATTGCAACCCCGTTAGACGAGCCTGTGGATATGACTGAGAAAGTTGGAATTAACAATCAGAAAACTACACCAGTTGAAGTCCATCTCACTCCACGCCTTCCTACTCAAGTATATGCAAGATTTGATTAGATATCTGGTAACTAAAATGCAAACTTCACTATTTCATATTTCATACTATGAGTAATGTTATTGAATAGATTATTGTACCGACTATTATACAACTAAAATAATGTTGCAGTAAGAATCCGCCTTTGATGTTTTGTTTTTACAAGTGCTAATGTTATGGCTGATTTTACTTCTCTGTTATTAAGTTATATGACAGTCATAGCAGTATTCTTTCATAATTAGCGGGGTGCTGGGATTGTTCCCTTGTTTTTCTTTTTACATTTTGGGTTATTCGGTAGGCGTGCAATAAAAGAACTCCCGGAATAAGCGGATGTCTCCTCAGCAGTTTACTAGTAGTAGCATTTATCAATATCTATAATCCAAAACCCAATGTAATTCATCTACTCTGTTCACAGTGTCTTGTAATGCTTATTTAAGCAGTGGATTGATGAATCTTTTTTTGTTCGTTTTAATCATGTGTCTTAATTCCTTATCAGTACTTGCCATTATTTTCTTCTTCTTTTTATATAATTAAAACCATCCTAATTTTTATCTCTCAATTGTTGAAAATTTCATATTTTAATAAAATTATGAAAGTCCAAAATTAGCTCATCTATCCTAAATTCATAAATCAAGCTCAAATCGAACCGAAAATCTATATACCAAGTCAATCATTAAATATTCTTATTGAGTGATTATGAGGTGAGGTAATGACATTACACGAGTCACTCAAAGAGCATTCTTAGCAGT
>CM017327.1:34958930-34977783 GCA_006937295.1 Carpinus fangiana | reverse complement strand
AAAAAAAAAAAAAAAAAAAAAAGTTCAAATAAAACATTAAATGATACAAATAGAACATTAAAACTGCGAGATAGAGAGAGTCAGAGAGAAAGAAGCGACGAGAGAGAGACGGTCCAGAGGTAGAGTCTATAGAGAGGGACAACCGACGGCGTCAGTGAGATAGGGAAGGAGAAGAGAATAAGATGAAAATCCCTACCTTAACCCTTAATGCGTTTTTCTCTCCAAAACTGACGTCATTTTGATGTGAAATTCATTCTTATTATTATTAATATAAAATAGACTATATATGTATGGAAAAATTAAATAAATAAATGCTAGAAGATATAAATATATAGTTATATACAGTTTCAAAAATATTTTATTCCATTACAAACTTATATCTTTGATATTATATAATTATATGATCTCATTAAATTAGATAATATGATTAATGATTTAAATTATTATCATATTTACTTATAGTTTTTTTTTTTTTTGAATTGAACTTATTATCTAATGATAATGCTCAAACTCCTAAGTCCTAAATTCATAATAATCTAATGGTCATACACTCATACTTAAATTATATGATCATATTATCTCATAAATCACAATTCATATTAATATAATAAAATTATCTTAGATCTAAGAATCTAAGATAATGTGATATATGTTTTCTAAGTATAAAATATCTGATAATGCTTTGATTCAATTGTGGCTATAGGTAACACATTGTTGTTTAATTTAATTGTAAGTATCATACTATCATTATATATGAATAATGTGAATCATATGATTAACTTGTAGACTTATGACTTATGAGTCATATATATATAATTTGTTATTATATAATCAAATGATTTAATGATCAATTGATCATGTGATATAATCATATAAATTATAGTGATAATATAATATATTAATACTCAATTTGTGATTTAATCATTAATGATCAATTGATTAAGTTATATGTATAAATATTATTATAATTATCCAAATATATTATATAAAAAGCGGTTAGCGGTTACGGTTATTAAACCCAATAACTGCTAACCGCTAACCGCTAGGCGGTTATAACAGTTAGCGGTTAAGACGGTTAGCGGTTATAGCGGTTAGCGGTTAGCGGACGGTTATTTAACCGTCCGCCTTTACACCCCTAAGAAAAATTGATGGGCAATTTCAAAATTGCTGGGGATCCGAACTATTCTATTGAGAAGTGTGTTGTGAAAAATTAGCAGTTAAAATAAAATAAAAAAAATAGTATTTTAATTGATTAAAATAGCCGCTCTAAAAATGCTCTTATCAATTTGAATTTTATAAGGCTGTTATAGGTGCTCTGAAAGGACTGTTCTTTGTGTAAATTTATCACGACAGATTTTATAAAGAACTAACTGTTCACTGGTCCTTTCTTTCTATATTTTTGTTCTATTTCTTTATTTTGGGACCAAAACGATATGTCGATATGCATATATGGGGCCGCATGGCTGATGGCTCCATTGGTTGGCCCAGAGGCCCCAGACGTACAAGACGACGTGATATTACCAAAATCTTGAAATGAAAGAGCCACGTTTGTCCAAACTACACGCGCGCAATTGAACACGCCCCTTCTCCCTAAACCTCCATCCAGAAGTATCTTCTTTTTCTCACGCATCCTTGCAACTTTCATGGCCACTACCCTTTCCTTTTTTCTCTTCCTCTTCTTTCCATTATGGACACTAGGAAGACCCCAAATCACTTCTCATAAAACAACACTTCCTCCAGAAGCTGGTGGCGCGTGGCCTTTGATTGGCCACCTCCATGAACCACGAGGGACAAAACCAGCCCATACAACCAGGGCCGGCCCAATGACTAGGCCACTGATGTCGTCGCCTAGGGTCCCCAATTAATAAGGCAAAAAAAAAAAAAAAAATTTAATAAGGCCTAAATTTTATTTATTTATTTATTTTTAAATAAGGCCAAAAAAATTTTCCCATAAAAACTTAAGGTATTTAAAATAAAGCCCCAATATAATAAGCCCACTCTAAAATAAGACCAATTAACCAAAAAATATATATATATATGCTACATCAATTTTTATTTTTTTTTTGCCTTTTTAATCCTTCCTCTCTCCTCTGTCAGCAAAGGAGAGAGAGCATGATTCCTTTTTTCTCATAACAGAATGAATACTAGCCTCTCCTCTATTGCCATTTGCTCTCACTCTCTCTCTCTCCTTCCTCTTCTTCCTGTTCTTCTCTTTTTTTCTTCCTCTCCTCCTTTGCAGTACATCCTTACCAATTTTCAAACATGTTTTATTGTTTTATTTTTTTTAATTTATTTTATTATAATCCGAATAATTTTTTTTTATAAATCATATTTGTTTAATTTGTTAATATTTTTAATCAATCATGTATACTAGAAAATATGTATATAGATATGAAATACTTAAAAGAAGAGAAAAATAGAAAAATTGATTGAATCTCAAATAGGGCTTTAAATGAATTTGTTATTAGCAATAAACAAAATATTGAGGATAATTTAAGTGAAAAACTCATAAATGAATAATAAATTCATCAAAAAAAATTATCTTATTTGAAGATAATGAAAATATTGTTAATGTTTCTAACTCTATTATTACAAATATTTATGACCCTAATAGAATATAATATAATGCAACTAGCTAATAAAGAAACTTTAAAATTAAACTTTAAAGTCATTAACCAACGATAAACATATTACTAACATGAATAAAATATAATAATATTATTAAAATAAATATTATTTAATTAATATTTAAATCTTAAAAAAATAAGACACAACTCCAAAATTTTGCTTAAGCCCCAAATACATTGGGCTGGCCCTGCATATAACATTGGGTAACATGGCCGATAAGTATGGATCAATCTTCACTATCCAGCTGGGAGTACATCGAGCTCTCATAGTAAGCAACTGGGAGAAGGATCCTCTCCATTTCATTTGAAATGGAGAGGAACAAATTAGTTGCTTTTTAGGGATATTGTTGTCCAAATGAAAAACAAAAAGCTCTGAAATTACAAAATTATCCCTTAAAAGTAACTAACTTGTTCCTATCCATTTCATTTGAAATTGAGAGGATCCAAGTCCAAGCAACTGGGAGATAGCTAAAGAGTGTTTCACCTCCAATGACAAAGCCTTTGCCAGCCGACCAAAAACTATAGCCTCAGAAGTCATGGGCTACAACTATGCCTTGTTTGGGTTTAGCCCTTACGGTCTTTACTGGCGGCAACTGCGTAAAATAGCCACCCTCAAGCTCCTCTCAAACCACCGCCTCGAGATGCTCAAAAACATTCGGGAATCCGAGGTAAATACATCTATAAAAGAAATATGAGGAATGGGCCAAGAACAAAAACATGTTGGTAGAGATAAAAAGATGGTTTGGGTACACAACCCTAAATGCTGTTTGAAGAGAATGAAGGTAACGATGAAGGCCAGAAGAAATTAAGAGATTTATTTGAGTTGACAGGTACTTTTGTGGTAGCAGATGCACTTCAATATCTGAGGTGGTTGGACTTAGGAGGGCACGAGAGAGCCATGAAGGAAACTGCAAAAGAATTGGATCATGTGTTTGAAGGATGGTTGGAAGAACATAAGCAAAGGAAAGTTTCCGGTGAGGCAAAGGGACATCAAGACTTTATATATGGATGTGATGTTGTCTATTGATGCCGACGATGAAGAGAACTCCAATTATGATGTTGATACAATTACTAAAGCTACTGCTTGTCTGGTAAGCTTTTGCTAATTCGCCTTCAATATTAGTTAAGAGTGATTATCATTTATCAACTACTATCAAATAGGCATCATAGAGTTTATGGTAACTATTTTGATAAAGGCCACGACAGAAAATAACAGTCATAATATAATTGTCTTAACATTGAGGGAATTAAGTGTTGGTTTAAGCAAATTCTTTAATAGTGAAATTATTTATATAATAATTCATAATTAAACAAAAATATATATATGTTTTTAAAATATATCAATTTCTCTTAAATTGATGAGTTTCCAAATCAGTTTGTAAATAATTTTATAATAAAAATCTTAGTTTTCCTAACATTTTTCTTTATCAAAAGAGTAGTCGTACCTAGCTATGTGGAAGATTTCCGGCTGGCGTTGACAGGTTGTTGTTGAAGTCATTGATTGAGTCTATCTAAAAGCTTGTGGTTCACAAATTTCAGGGTGTAATTTATGTGTGTGGTGCTTGTCTTTTAATTGAGCTCGGTTATTAATTGGTCCACAAAAGAAAAATATCTTTCGAGTCTTGCTTGTTTTTGATTTGTCAATTACGAAAATATATTTTTCTTTTGTCTTATTGTCATGAACTCGGGACCACATTTCGAAATATCAGAACGTTTAATGCTTCAACTTTGGTGATTAATTATGCAGTCCCTTATTTTAGGGGGCATAGATACATCAACAGAATCATTGACATGGGCTCTCTCTTTACTTCTTTTAACAATCGAGAAGCATTAAAAAAGGCACAACAAGAGTTAGACGTCGAGATTGGTACAGAGACACAATTAAAGGAATCAAACATGAAAAACTTGGTTTATCTGCAAGCTATCCTCAAAGAAACAATGAGGTAATACCCAGCCGTACCACTCTCTGTCCTGCACGAGTCCATGAAAGATTGCACTTTGGCTGGCTACCACGTTCCAACAAGCACACGACTCCTTATTAATCTTTCAAAGATCCATCGAGACCCATATGTGTGGTCTGATCCAATTGAATTCGGCCAAAAAGATTCCTTACAACCCAATTTGGCGTTGATGTCAGTAGCCAACATTTTGACTCTTTTGAGTTGATACCATTTGGCGCCGGTAGAAGAGTGTGTCCAGGAATTTCATTTGCATTGCAAGTTATGCAACTCACACTTGCTACCTTGTTGCACGCTTTTGAAATTGCAACCCCATCAAATGAACCCGTGGACATGTCTGAGAAAGTGGGACTTAAAAATCTATAAATCACACCACTCAAAGTCCAATTCACTCCATGTCTTCCTGCTCAAGTATATGCATGATTTGATTAGATATTTGATCATTAAAATGTCAACTACACCATCTCATATTAATTAGTGTGAGCAAGGATTTTTCTATTTCTTTTGGGTATACTTATTGTACTTATCCTTTGCACGAAATTGGGATATGGTACTAGAGTTCTTATACATAAACTAAGTATATAAACTCTATTGTATTCAGAAAGAATTTCATATATATTGTTGGTGCAAAGACTTATAGAGATCTCAATACTTTTTTTTTTTTTTTTTTGAGATGTCCGCACAAGAGGGGGATGGGGATTCGAACTAGTGACATCTATTTCTTTAGGCGTAGTCCCAGCCGATTGAGCTACCTCTTAGAGACGAGATCTCAAAACTTACTTTTAGGGAGAAGCTCCGCCCAAAAAGGAAAGGGTTAGAAGGGTTTGACATGTGAGATATGATGAACCCACTATGACACCTAATTAGTTTGTGAAAGAGAATTTTGATAGAATTTGACTAGGGATAAGATTGTATACATGTGAGGTTCACTTGGGTTCTTTATATATATATACCTACTATCGTCCTAATATTTATTATTTGATTTAGAATTCATATCTATCAAATATTTTTACAATAAAAAATTTATAATATTTATTCTTTTATTTTACTTTTTTTTGTGCTAACTACGTTTATTTACTCAAATTATCATTATTTTGCAAAGTTTCTTAATATTTTAATTTGAATACTGTCTCTCATTTAAAATTCATAGCCGGTCTCACCATTTTCATGCACCCAACATTAAAAAAAAATAGTAATGCCACCTCCTCAATCTTTTGAATATATAATTAATGTAGCTTACAGATTAAATATTTCTCCCATATACCAAAAAGAAAATATATACGCATTAGTCCTTATAGCAATTGCAAGTGCTGTGCATTTTTAATATATATGGCCAACTCTACCATCTAGAAAAGAAGCAGTCAAACACGCCACCATTTAAAATTCCTAGCTGGTCTCACCATTTTCATGCCTAGGCTACAGAACTCAAAAGCCACCGGCCGTCTCAAGAATAATTCTGCACCCAACATTAAAAAAAAAAAAAAAAAAAAAACAGGTGTCTGATTTGTATCATTCGTGCCATGCAAGTATCGTTTAGTCTTTGGTTGGCCCAGTAGGCAGTAGTAGTCAACCACAATACCACGTGCACGTGGTTTTTGCAAATCTCGAAATGATAAGGCACACCGCACATTTGATCTTGAATATATACGTATATATATACAAGCTAGGGACTGCTCGCAACATAACCATGCCTCTTCTCCCAAAGGGCCAAAACCTCTCTATACACAAGTATTACACATCCTCTACAACTTTCATGGCCAATATCTTCGCCTTTTTTCTGTTCTTCTTCTTTCTCTTATGGATACTAAGAAGAGCTAAAACAACTGGTCGTAAACCAACACTTCCACCAGAAGCCGGTGGCGCGTGGCCTTTGATTGGCCACCTCCATCAACTAGGAGGGGAAAAACCAGACCATATCACATTGGGTAACATGGCCGATAAATACGGATCAATCTTCACCATCCGGCTGGGAGTGCATCGTGCTGTCATAGTGAGCAGCTGGGAGATAGCAAAAGAGTGCTTCACCACAAACGACAAAGCCTTTGCCGACCGTCCAAAAGTGATAGCTTCGGAACTCATGGGCTACAACTATGCCATGTTTGGGCTCGGTCCTTACGGTCCTTATTGGCGCGAAGTACGTAAAATAATCACCCTTGAGGTCCTCTCAAACCACCGCCTTGAAATGCTCAAACACATCCGAGAGTCTGAGGTGAATACATCCGTGAAAGAGATATATGATCTCTGGGTGAAGAACAACAACGTGTTGGTAGATATGAAGAGATGGTTTGGTTCCATAACCCTAAATATTGTATTTAGGATGGGTGTGGGGAAGCGATTTGATGGGAGTGCAACATCCAAAGATGAGAATGAAGAAAACGAGCAGTGCCGGAAGGCATTTAGAAATTTCTTTGAGTTGAGTGGAACGTTTGTGGCAGCAGATACGCTTCCTTACCTAAGGTGGTTGGACTTGGGAGGCCACGAGAGGGCCATGAAGCAAACTGCGAAAGAATTGGATCATGTGGTTGAAGGATGGTTAGAAGAACATAAGCGAAGGAAAGTTTCCGGCGAGGCAAAGGTGCCACAAGACTTTATGGATGTGTTGTTGTCTATTGTTGCTGAAAACAAAGAGATCTCCGATTATGATGCTGATACAATCACTAAAGCTACATGTCTGGTAAACTTTTGAGATATATACCCTATAACTCAATTCACACGTACATAACATTAGGATTTTTTTTTTTTTTTCTCTCTTGGTTATTCTTATTAAATAGGCTTTTGAACCTGACTATCTAATATGCTTTTGTAGGTCCTTATCATAGGGGGTTCAGATACAACAACCATAACAATGATATGGGCTCTCTCTCTGCTTCTTAACAATCGAGAAGTCCTAAAGAAAGCACAACAAGAATTAGATCTTCATATTGGTAGGGAGAGACAAGTAAAGGAATCAGACATAAAAAACTTGGTATATCTCCAAGCTATCCTCAAAGAAACAATGCGTTTATACCCTGCTGGACCGCTCTCTATCCGACGCGAGTCCAGGGAAGATTGCACTTTGGCTGGTTACCACGTTCCAGCAGGCACGCGACTCCTTGTTAATCTTTCAAAGATCCATCGAGACCCATATGTGTGGTCTGATCCAAATGAATTTCGACCAGAAAGATTTCTTACAACCCATTTGGGTGTTGACGTCAAGGGCCAACATTTCGAGTTGATACCATTTGGCACCGGTAGAAGATTTTGCCCTGGAATTTCACTTGCGTTGCAAGTTATGCAACTCACACTTGCCACTTTGTTGCACGCTTTTGAAATTGCAACCCCATCGAATGAGCCCGTGGATATGACTGAGAATGCCGCACTCACCAACCTGAAATCCACACCACTTGAAGTCCATCTCACTCCACGCCTCCCTGCTCAAGTATATGCATTTGATCATTAAAATGCGAGCTATACTATTTAATAAATGTTAGTGTGCCAAAGGATTTAATCCTTTTTCTGTATTTTTGTTGGTGTACTTATAGTACTTATCATATGCCTTTTACTAGAGTTCTCATAACGGTCATGTTCTTACCCGTTTATTGAGAGGACAGGGTCATTTAATGATTTTTTTTTTTTTCCTCGCATTATAATTTTTGTTTTTGTCTATTGTTAAGGAGCCTATCCCATTTTCAGTGTTTTAATCTATATCTAAATTGTTCCTGTTCGTTAGCCTGTTACAAGGCGCTCGTTTCGTCTTCCTGGGCCAGAGGCCTAGAGGCTAGAGCAAGTCTTGCGGTGCAAAAGACACATTAGGCCAAGCCCAAATGTTTGAATATGTTTGCCATTTATAAGCCCTGATGACATGGATCTTTTTTTAATTCTTGCAACCCACAGGATCGGAGGACCATGGGTGAGCTTTTGACCCTTTTGATGGTTAGCTATTCAAATAGCAAGCATAAAAGGGTCTTTATTATTAATAGTATTATAATAGTAATGGCTGACCCCCATTATTGAAGCAGCCTTAAGCGTTGGCTCTAGTGGGCCGCTTGACGTAGCTAGGCAGCTAGCTTGCCAGAAGATTGATTAACCCAATTCTCACCTACTCTATACGGTCCTTTTACAAGATAAATTGGCACGTCATTACTACGTACCCTCATATCAGCAACAATTCATACGTACTATGTGGTCCTTGCTTAAGTTAAGGTACATACATATAAAGTGCCAGCGGGTGTGCCTGAGAATTCCAAATTCAGACATATCAGCAACTAAATTTGCTACACAACTGACCGGGGACGACACCGTTTTCATTTGTTGCCATTCCTATCAAATGCTAACCTCATTCATTACATTGCCGATTTAATGAACTTTCATTCTATTCAATTTTGACGAAAACTTGCGCATAAATTGAGGGTTTCTTTTGATTTGCAGTTACAAAGACATGCTATTTCAAAATTTGATTTTAAAAACACAGACAATTTCACATTAAAATGGATAGTTTAACCATTCAATGCTATTTAAGAACATAAATTTTTCTATATTTTCATATGCTTTCTATAATTTTAGATGAAATACGAAATCACAAAGTGAAACAAACTTTGAATTAAATGAATTTCTCAGACTCAATTTTTTTTTTTTTTTTAATATCCAACTTTACTACTATTGGAATAATCCCGAAAAGTGATCAATGATTATTTCGGTTGGAATAAATAAAGAATGGGCCCCAACCAGCTACTTTAAGTTCAAAATGCTCGTTCTACCTTTGGAATTAGCGGCCACTAATTATGTAACACGATCCCAAAGTCTGCAGGCAACCAAAATTCCAAACGGTTTCAAAGTCTCAAGCTCCTGACTTCACGTACCGGCCAGTGGTGGAAATGGAAGGGGGCAAAAGGCAAAGCGGGGACTGCGACGCCAACACGTCGTCGTATAAAGTACTAGTCGCCGTGAAAGCAGATAAGGCCGTCTCCAAAACCTCATTGGCGTGGGCTCTCACTCACGTCGCTCATCCCGGCGATTGCATTACCTTGCTCGCCATCTTTTCCACGGAGAAAACCGGTAAATCACAGGTTTCAATTCCTTTCTTTCCTATTTCTTCTGAATTGAAATTGATAGTGGTAATTGACTTGGCGATGAACGTTGCAGGTAGAAGGTTCTGGAACTTTCCGATTTTCCCTGGAGACTGTGGGAGCAGTATGCGGGAAGAGTTGCCGGATCGGATTTATCGGATCTACGAGTCTTGCTCTCAGATGGCTCTTCAGTTTCACAACCACATGGAGGTGACGTCCTATTTACCAAATTACCAACTGCCGCCTTTCTCATTTAACATTATTTCTCATTTTCTCGGTCAAAAAGATCTTTCTATTCTCTCTCTCTCTCTCTCTCTCTCTCAAAAACGACGTAGTTTTTGTTTGGTTTTGTTTGGACAAGACCACGTGGTTTTGGCTTTGCCGAAACTGCTTGTTTCGTTGCATTTGCATCCAGTAGTTTTTTTTGCCTTGGCTGGCAGTGTCTGGTTCGCATGAATTTTTATTGTTTCTTTTGATTGACTCTGTCGCTGCCAAATGATCATTGGGCTGTCAGAGTTGAGAAGAGTGGGGTCTCGGTCTGCTTATGGGAACCGACACCAGACTCCCTCCATTGTTATAATTAATTAGCAGATAATTGGTGTATAATAATTTGGCAATTATTACATAAATTGTTGGTAAATTATTGAAAACTCCAACCCGAATAAAAAACCTCTGCCTATATAGATATAGCTCCCCTGCTCGAGGAAGAGTTGCCCTGTTCCAATTCTACCCCCTCCTCGTCTTTATACAAGAATAAGAGGGATCTGGTTCCCTGTTTTTGGTGGCATAAAGATTCAAGTTAAATGATGTGAGGGCCAGCTTGGCATGTGCCTTTAGAATGTTAGTCTAAGGTCAACAAATTGGACCGGTCCATAAGACAATGAAAGTCAAAAGAAAAATCAAATCGTAGACCCCAAGAATCTTATCTTTACGTTATAGGGTAGTTTTACCTTCTGATTTTAAGCATATTATACATGCATGGTGTCCCACAACCCCCATTTGATGTATTATCTTTTTGGGCACTACCCCATTTCACTAGCATCGTTGTGCTATCTTAACAAAAAAGAATGAAAAGTACTAAAAAGCTGTGACATGATTTCATTACAAAACGTATATTTTGGATTTCTTTTCTTTTGGTACATTAATGTTGAGTATTTCAAATACGAAGCCATGATTAGAAAGTAAACGAGTCAAATGGGAAAGGACAAAAAAGAAAAAGAAAAAGGGAAGTACATTGTGCATCAGTGCATGTCACAGAATGTCCACATTGTTTTCAATTGCATGTAGGAGGGGATATGGATAGTCTACATTTCGTTGATTAAAATGCCGATAATTCAGACAGTTTTACAGAGGAGACAGGTACAAGACCCATTTGTCTGAGAGTCTCAGTCAAAAACTCTATGGAAATATCCAAATTACTTACAATTAAGTCAACAAATTACAGGCAATTCTAATCCGTAGGAGGGGCCTATGTCAAGAATCGCAAGGTCCCAAAACTTCTATCTCTATTACAGCAATAAATGAATAAATAATTGAAAAATTAAGGCTCCAGTAGTTGTTAATACTTTTCAAAAGATGCCTTAATATTTTTAATTTAAAAAAATATTTTAATGTGATATAAATATGAAACTTTGTATTTTGGATTGTTGATTAATGTTTTTTATTGAAATACAAAAACAAAAAAACAAAAACAAAAGAGAAAAAAAAATGTTATCAAGCAAGTAATTGTCATGACACTTGATTGCAGGTTAGAGTGAGGATTAAGGTGGCCTCATGCTCGTCTGGCGGTGCTGTGGCAGCTGAAGCAAGGAGCCACGGAGTCAGCTGGGTCATACTGGACAAGTAATTAACATTAGAAAAAAAACAAGTATTATTTCTTGGTTCTGAGCTATTCATTTTTATGCTGGGCCAACTGTTTATTTTAACTTTATATTTTATTTTATTTTTTTATTGAGTTATTTTAACGTTTTTGATAGCTGGATAAGCTCCATTTGTTGTACGTGCTTTAGTATTATTCTATTTGATTTGATTAATTATAAGTTGGTAATCTGTCTCTATAGCTTTTGCCACCTTTTTTGGAATATCTATGCAAAATTATTTGGCTAATATATGTCATTAATTTATTCTAATTTTACTTTCATTAATAGCATTTCATAAAGTAGCTAGTAATTTTATTTTCATCTTTCTCTGACCTCTTTACTGGTTGGTGAAAATTCAGAGAATCAACCAAATGAAAACCTAAGCAAATATGTTATCTTATATGCTGTTTTTCACAGTGACAGGCTGACAGCTAAAACTACTACATGCAAAAATTGCCAACACTGAGACAGTCAATATGTTCTAATTGGTTCTGGATTAGACGTCTTTAAAACTTCAAATATTTTGTTGTTTTGTGAATCAATGTGCCATATAAATTTATCAACCTGTATTGTTGTTTTCTATTTGAAATATTAGTTCACCATCTGGATTGTGATAACAGAAAATTGAAACAAGAGGTGAAGCATTGCATGGAAGAACTACGCTGCAACATTGTAGTAATGAAGGGTTCTCAACCGAAAGTCCTTAGGCTTAATTTAGGATGTTCAGATGATCTCCGAACCCCCTTCTTTTCTGCTTCTTCTTCACCGCCAATAGACGCCGGGAAGTTGCAAGGCCACAGAATGAAACCTTCTACTCCTCTGAGCAGCCCTGAAGAACCGCGTGCTTCCTACACAAGAACCACAAGGGAAGGTTCACTATCGAGTGTTGAGACAACGAGTTCTCCTTTCCTTGTCTATGGACAAAATCCTCTCTTTGAAGGACCACAAAGTGGAATTCACAAGCCAACTGATGAGCAGAGAGACTTGAATGACGCCCTGTCAGCACATGAATTGGACGGACAAAGGCTTTTCACTCTGTCAAATTCCCCAACATCACCCGTAGCTAGAAACCAGAAGAGCAGATTCCGGATTCCCTGGAACCACGTTGTTGATAATAAGCCCCTCATACCTCGAAACTGTGGAAATACTTCCAAAACTTTAAGTGATAAGTTTGTCGACTCCGATCAAGATATGGGGATTAATAGAGTCAGCATCGACCAAACCAATCAAAGAAACTACACCAATAATCCAAGCATCAGGGATGCTGTTTCTTTGGGTAGAAATTCCTCTACACCTCCTCCTTTATGCTCACTATGTCAACAGAAATCACCAGTTTTTGGAAAACCTCCAAGACAGTTCTCTTACAAAGAGCTTGAGGAAGCTACAGACAGGTTTTCAGATACGAATTTCTTGGCAAAATGTGATTTCAGCGTGGTTCACAGGGGTGTGTTAGGAGATGGTCAGGCTGTTGCAGTAAAGCGGTTAAGGTTTGGTGGCGCTATATCAGATGCTGATTTCTGCAGGGAAGTGCGGGTATTGAGCTGTGCACAACACAGGAATATTGTGTTGCTGATTGGGTTTTGTGTTGAGGCAAAGAAGAGGGTATTGGTATATGAGTACATATGCAATGGATCCTTGGACTTCCACTTACATGGTATAATCTATTTTTTCTTGTCTATTTTCTTAACTTCCATGGACTTCAGAAACTTTCTCTACTTATAATATATGGCTTTCAATTAAGGTTCAAATCCAGATCGATTACTGATCATTTCTGTGACTGACAGGAAACAACATAACTCCTCTAGATTGGCACTCACGGCTAAGGATAGCAATAGGGGCAGCACGAGGCTTAAGATATCTTCATGAGGACTGCAGAGTGGGTTGTATAGCACATGAAGACCTGCGAACAAACAATATCCTCCTAACTCACGAATTTGAGCCTCTGGTACTTTGAATTACAACTCTGATTTTTTAGAACCATGAGTTTTTCCACCTTTGAAGTTGATTAAGAGCACTGATCAATTGACTTCAATCTGCAAAACTGTGTCTTTTCTGAATCATTGTACCTTATTTTCTAAAACTTCAGTTCAAGTAGCCAAAAAAGGAAAATAGATTGTACCGTGAAATCTATCTCCAACAGATTTATTCCTTACACCCTACATCCATGACTTTTTCAAGTATAGTTTTCCCACAACACACATTATCTTTACCTTTGAGGGCAAAATCAATATCAATTTAAAGTCTGTATAATTATGGGATCAAACGTGAAGGTGATGTTGTATTATGATGGAACTCCTTTAGAATTGCAAGTGATGCTACTATATCTTTTATTAACTGTGTTAGCGTTTACAGATTATTCCTTCTTTTTTTCTAATCAATTTATTATTGTTAGGTTGCTGATTTTGGGCTTGCTAGGTGGCATTCTGAATGGGATATATGTACCGAGGATCAAGTAACTGGCACTTCACGGTACTTGTATATTTTTCTTCTAGACATTCAAAATATTGTTTGAAAATAAGCACCCTCAACTCAGAAGCGTAATTAATGTGATTATCTAATGATGCTGAATGTTTCTGAACCAGGTACCTTGCACCAGAGTACATGGATGGTGGTGAAATTACACATAAAGTTGATGTGTATGCATTTGGTGTGATATTACTACAGCTAATTACAGGTAAAAGAATCGATGAGCTGCAGTATATCAACGGAAAGCAGTTTCTCTCTGAATGGTTCCACCCTCTGGCTGCATTAGAACCAAGCAATATCATAGCAAATATCTATCAATTACACGATCCATGCTTGGCCTGTGATCAATCCCTTGACATCCCTCATGAACTAGAGGCATTGGGCCGTGCTGCTTCCTTGTGTCTACGTCGAGATCCCGAATCCAGACCTCCAATGTCAAAGGTTGCGTAACTCACCCTTCTTCCCTAATGTTTTTTGTGCATATCTTCTCCATTGAAAATTTTACCACATTGTCTGAGTTGAAAACATTTCTCTGTTATATAGGTCCTAAGAGTGCTAGAAGGAGGAGATCCGGTTGTTTCTTTGGGTTTAGACTTGAGCACAATCGGTAGCAGAAGCGGCCATCTCGGTGGTCTCAGCTCATTCAGACAACCTGAAGTGAAAAGAAACCATTCTCGTAAGCTCTCACATTGAAAAACTGATATGCCAATTAGATCAAAGAGTTATATTGAATGTATAGTTTTATAGCTGTTATTCACTTCAATTTACTATTTATGGATCACTTTTCTTTTTTGTTTTTTTTTTTAATTTTTTTATGGCTGTTGCAAAATTTTTGTGTCATCTTGATTGACATCCTCAAAAATGTCAGATTTTTTTTTTATAGTTAGTTCAACTGTTCTACACAATTAACAATTCATGCACCAAAGCTCTAAATTCCAATCATAGAGAACAATATGCACCTTAATCTCAATCAAATTAAAGTTGGCCTTATTGCTTACATTTGTCTAGCTAGGGCGTCATCTAGAACTTCTACTCCCATGTTGCTTCCAAATCCTGCTGTATCCTCTGTAAATTTGTATCACATATATCCTCTCAAAGAAGAGTCATTCGCTAGATACTACTAACGAGGAATTGAACGATAAGAAGAACCGCATAGAAAAAGGTAAAAGTATTATTTCACAAATTTAATTAATTCCATTCACAAAATCCAATCATCCATCACAATCTACATCATTACAGCAATCTTCAAGATCCATTGAAAGTAAACCTCGACCCCTCAGTCTTCTTAATTCCCAACATCGATTAGTTGCCTCAAACCCCAAAATCTACAAATCCTTAAATATTGCCTTAAATCCACGTTTCACCGAGTTACAAGAGCTCTTCGAAACATGACACGATATAACCCGCGGGTGATGCTCAGACACGTGGCAAACACCTAAGGGATCAATCTTGTTAGGATCAGTTCCTCCTCTTCAGGCTAGTTCTGCCCACAGAGGAGAAACTCCCATCGGATGGGAACGAGTCCCCATCGCTAGCAAAGTACTGCTGCTGTTGCTTCATAGCGGTTTGATTCAGTTCAGGCGCCAGCTCGGACACGCTCCACACCTTCACAGACTTATCAAGACTCCCACTGTAGACGACCCACCGTTGATCCCCATTAACGGACGCTTCCCGATCTTCCTCGACCGCCAGGCACTTGACGGGACCGTTATGGCCCGCCAAGACGGAGAGGCACGTGTGGATCACGCCGTCCCTCCTCCACACGCATATGGTCTTGTCCGCTGAGCCCGTGAGCACGAGACTCCCTGCGGCCGCGAGGCACAGAACCGCCATCTTGTGGCCTCTGAGCACCCCACCGTGAGATAACATCCCCTCCCCACGTTCCCAGAAGTTGACCAGCCCGTCAGAGGATCCACAGTACACCACCGCACCGGACGAGTTCACGGCCAGCGCCGTGACAGCGCACTCCTGCTCCAGAAGAGTCTGCGCGAGAGAGTGCCGCGTGGCCTTCCCGCTCACCTCTTTCCGCCACGCCTTGACCGTGCCGTCGGCCGAGCCAGTGAAGACGAGGCCGTCTGAGCCGGCCACTACGGAGTTGACGGCGTCGTCGTGGACGTTGATGGACTCGATGCACTTGGAGTCGGAGAGCCTCCACACCTTCAAGGTCCTGTCCCAAGACGCCGAGTACAAGAGGGCTTTGTCTCGGCTCAAGCTCAGGCACGACACCGCGTCGGAGTGTTTTATCCAGAGAGCGGTACGACGTCGTCGGACTTCTACGTAGTTGCTCGGTTTGATGGAGCTCTTGAAGATGTCCATCAAGGTAGGTAATGTCCCTGCGCGCTTGTGCGCGCTTGGGTTCTTGGGGGAGACCTTCCACACGCGTATCTTGCCGTCTTGGTGGCCGGTGAAGATCTTCTCGCCGGAGATTATGATTGCCTTGACCAAGCCACTGTTTGATTTGAACCCAGTGAACTCCTTGAGGTTCTTCCAGACCCGAATGTTCTTGCTGTCGGAGCCGGTGTATAGGAGATCAGAGGACGCGGCCAAGGAGTAGATGTGGCCCTCTTCGCGTACGAGGGAGCCGATGAGACCGTTCTTGGGGAGCTGCTCTTCGAATTGAGTCCACGGGGATTTGGCGAACGGGGTAACCTGGTTCCACGGAGACATTGTCATCGGAGAGCCCTCGCCGCTCATCCTGCTGGGGTCGAATGAGGCGCTGCTGTTACGCATGGGGAAATCTTCATCGTTGGCAGTCGCCGAAATGTTAGGATCAGAGTGCGCTAAGTTGCCGTATTTCGGCCGCGTTATGCCACTGGTGTCAGCAAACATTGTGCCTCGCATTACAAATCCTCTCGCATCAAACAGAAGGGTGTTAAGCTGCACCACCAAAGATCCAGGACCCCCAAAAATTCAAACCAAATTGATGAAGATTTCGCTCGAATGATTGGAATGGTTGAGAGGAAAGTAAGGGGACGATCGAGAAGCTCAGAATATGAAAGAGCCAAAGGCGGGAGAGGAGAGAGCGGATATATATAATTATATATAAATAGAGTGGCAACGAACGGTAGAGAGGATAGGCCCCGTGGGACTGTGACACGTGTCAGAATGACACGCAATCTTTGCGTGCGAGAGAGAGATTTTTGGCCCCAGACAAGCCGGGTCCCACGGTAAGAATAGTATGTTCGTTGGTGTTTAGTTGTGGGACATTGGCTGTTACAATTGTAAGGTTGCTGGTTTGCATGCTGTTTTGGAATGGCCCTTTTGGATGGATTTCATTGAGGATTCTGGTTTTTCTTTTCTTTTCTTTTTTTTCTTTTTACGAAAAAACAAAATAACCAAAAAAAAACAAAATTTTCTTTCAAACGAACTTGGAAGACATGTGAGAATTAGAAATAGATGCGACTTTAATTTAATAAATTAAATTGATGAAAATTTCTTCAACTTAATTTGAAGAAAACTTTGTAAAAGAACAATGTTTTTTTTTTTTTCTAATTCAATTTATTAAACTGACAAATTACGTTGAAGGTGCGTATAGTGCTGTGAAAGAGTGAAAGACATGTACTATTGACTATTCCACAAAATAATTAATTTCTCTCATTTTCGAAAAAACATAGAATGCTTAACTATAATTAAAGTAAAATTGGCCTCAAAACCGAGAGAGTGTCTATTTCATAATTAAGATTATATTTGACATATTTAATAAATTAATTTTGTATATGTTGTATATGCCACGGCATTTTAATTTTTTAAATAAAATAGCTTTATATGCATCGTTAGATGAAATAAAACAAAATCTTGACGGTGTAATGGTTGGAGAAACTCAAAAACTTGTTTAAGATCAAAATTAAGCCCACAACTGTTTTAACCCTAGAGACAACAACTGATCGATCCTTCAATAATATTATGCACCTAATTGGTTATAATTAAATGAGTAATTAACCAAATGAAAATCTATAAACCATATCTAATATATATTAAGATATATAATAAGAGGGAGCATGTATGCACTCAATAGATTTGCATGAATGATAGATGTTTTGACTTCATTCTTTTTTTCTTGGTCATTAGCACATCATATACATTATATATATATATATATATATATTATAGCTAGTTCTTCAACCATAATCTGAAAAGTAAGAAAATTCTGAAGTTTTGTGGAATATGCCCCTTCATCTTCATCTTCATGCATGGTCCACCCATAGAAGAGTTAGAAGGATAGCAGATGATTGTGGACGGTAAATCTGATGGTCCAAGATGAATGAGAGTGATATCTAGATCTTCAGCATTATCATTATCATTTGATAATTGATATTATTAACAATTTGTGTAGATCCGATTCTTTGAATATAATGGGCTGAACTTGCAAAAGAACAAACACTAATGACCGACTTTGGATCACACTCCCAATTGCAAGCTTGTTGAATTCCAACGGCACCAAATATGATTTGCATATGAAAATCAATAGGGACCTCTAATATCGCAACCCATTTGCCTGATCGAGTTCTTGGGCGATCATGAACCTCATCACCTTATATATATGGTCCTTATCCACATTTCCCAACGTATAGGTTAAAAGAGCATACCAAAGTCATCAACCGCTCGCTAAAATAATGTAGCATGTTAGGTGACTTTGAAAAGGGTTATAAAGCAAGAGAGGAAATAGTAGCAAGGGGAAAATATCGAGAATATAATGTTTCCAAGACAACAGATTTGGAAGATAGTGGAGATATTTTCATGCTTGTGGATTCCTAAACAATGCTTCAAAGCTCACTAGCTATCTAAAAGTTGGTCCTTATTCTTGATCTTCATAAGCATGGAAACTCGATCTTATTGGGACATCAAAAATCATGTTGTGTTATACAATACAAACATAAAAAAAAAAAAAAAAAAAAAAA
>CM017327.1:34939680-34958873 GCA_006937295.1 Carpinus fangiana | reverse complement strand
TTTTTTTTTTTTTTTTTTTTTTGCCTCAATTTCTTAATTTCCCTTCTTTTTTTCTTTTTTTTTTCCTTTTCCCCTTTCCCTTCAAGAATTTATTGTGTAGTCTTACTCAATACAGTGTAAGAAAACTCTCGAAGTTACGGTACACTACAAAAAGATGGGTTCAAAGGACCTACAAGCCTTGTAGAAGTTGCCCAAAAAAAAAAAACTCTTGCTTAGCCAAAGATGGTGTAAATATTCGCCAAAAATCATCGTCGTTCATTAATACCGCCAAAGAAACTGTGCCAGGTGTAAGAGCAAGTCCCAATACATGCTGCTCAGCCGCCACGTAGTGGGTCCTAGGACTGGGGTTGTTAGTCGGTCACTTTTAAAGCGTTTGAGCGTTTCGTTTCGGTCACCTAGGGCCATTCAGCAGTCGATTTTTCATTGCCACGTGCCCCGCATTGCGTAAAAGTCTGTTAGCATGACGCTGCCATTTCATGATAATTTCAATTATCATAGTGCCAAAATTCTAAAATGCATAGATATTTTTTTTATTATTATTATTATTTTTAACATGTTTATATAAGATAGGGAGAAAAATTTAAATTAGTAATCTCTATTTTATTAAGCATGATTTCAACCGATTAATTTATCTTTTGAGGACCTTTTTCTTTAATTTAATATATCTTTTAGGTCAACAAATTTTTTTTTAAAATAATTTTATATATTTTCAGCATTGAGGCCACTGGTTAGCTAAATAATTTCATGAATTCTTAGGTTTTCTTACTTATGGGATGGTGAAAAAAAAAGTTAGTTTTGTAAGTTTTTAGAGGGATTTTGGTTTTTAATTTTTTTTTTTTAAATGAAAATTGAGAATTTATTTAGGCCTTGTTTGTTAAACTCTCTCTCATCCCCTCACATTCCCCCACATCTCACCATACTATTCACTTCAATTTTTCAAAAAAAATATATATATCAAATCATTTACTTTTTATATTATATCAGTTACTATTCAAATAAAAAAATCATTATAAAACAAATTTTTTTACTTTTCAATACAATTTTTTTATTTTCTTATACCAATCATTTATATATGTATATATTTTTAAAGGTAAATAATACTATTTAATGGGAGTTGAAAAATGTGCTGTACTTTGGCAAACGTCCTCTTAGTGATTATAATCTTCAATAATTGAGTCATTATTGCTATAGGACAAAGAAGAGAGAAAAGGGGGGCCCTTTCAATTTACTTTTTATGTTTCCATAATTCAGTCTCTTGGGCTAACAATTGTTCATTCCCAATACCCATCTACCCATGCCTTTTGCCAGTCTTATTATAGGCCTTGACGTCCCCCAACCAACTAAACACTTGGATTTGGACCTTATATAGGCCTTGGTGCACCCCGACCAGCTAAAACATGGGTTTGGAGGTCCGACTTCAAATGATGGGCTTGTTTCGCCCATAGGCCCAAAATGTGGTCCTAATTCAATTTTCCGTTTTTCTAAAAAATAATTTTAAACTTTGTTTAATAATTCTTATATTTTTAAACATATATCCGTTTTTTTTTTTTTTTTACATGTTCGCGTAAGAGGAGGATTTTTTTTTTTTTTTTTTTGATATGTCCACTCAAGGATAGGGGGAGGAGGGATTCGAGCTTGTGACCACTGCTTCATAAGACGTGGTTCACAGTCGATTGAGCTACCTCTTGATGATCAAGAGGAGGAAAATAGATTTAAACTAATGACATTTGTTTCATTAGGTGTGGTCTCAACCAATTTAACTACTTTTTGGAAACAAACATATATTCTATTAATACAGGAACTAAGGAGGAAATTTCTCCCGACAGTGGAAAACTTTATCCTTCTGCTTTAGACTATCTATTATCCTAATTCTTACACAAAGAATCACTTATCAACACTAACAAGATTCTGCCTAAGAGGAAAACTAGTTGTGAAATACGGTCAAGCCAATGCCATAAATAAATAAGTAAATTTCTAATCCTCTCTCCTTTCCATCAATGTACTCAATTGAGATTTGGTAGTGATTAATGTCCCGAAGGCGTGAGGGAACAGTTCTCTCATGCCTTCATATAATATTATTATATATTATAATAATATATTATATGAAGGCGTGAGAGAACTGTTTCCTCTTACTTTCTGAACGTGTATCACGGTCCAATGAGATTTGTTTAATATTTTTGGTTAGGTTAGATTCAATTAATTGGAATCTAATTCTTAGAAGTGGCACATTATTCGGGGAACCACCATTAACAGACCACTAGTTTATGCTTTAGCGTGCACAATTTATCATACAAAAGTAGTTCAGAGTACGATTTTATTGTTTTATAAAATCTGTACGTGCTTTAGAGGACCAAAAAATAAAAACAAACAAACACCGACTATGTCAGAAAGGGAAGATGTTAGGGTTTTTTTTTTTTTTTTAATAGTATTTTCTTAGTGTTTTTTTAGTCTTATGTGAAATATGATTTAATAAAAAATAAAATTATAATGACTTTTATTATCGATTTTTTTAAATATTAGAATCAAATTTGAGGTATTAGAATCAAATTTAAAGCATTAGCACTAAATTTAGGATGATCAAATCCATTTTGGATGATACTATCCCTAAAAGGTTAATCTTTTACCCTTATGTTTTAGTTTTGAATTCAAAAATAAGTTTTAAAACATTTGAACTTAAATATTAACTCATAAAAATTAATCAGTTGACAAAAAAACGGGTGGTAGGGGCTGTTATAATTTTATTTTTTCTTAAATTATGTTTTACGTAAGACTAAAAAAATACTAAGAAAACACTAAAAAGAGAATCCCTAACAAACCCCGTAAGAAAGTATGGATATATATTTGCTGCTGATTTCTTCTTCTTTTTTTTTTGTCATTTCCCAATGTGCCCTCCACCACCTCGAGTATCATCCCACCGACCTGCCCCTTAAGCCCTTTGAAATGGCCAAAACCTCCAGGGGCCAGGGGGAAAATAATTGCTGTTTGCTTTTAGCATCTCACATGTCCAAATCCTTGCGCTAGCTAGCTCTATAAATAACCTCACAAGCTCTTGTCGCTTTCCTTTCTAAAGCAAGCACCCCACAGACAGACACCCACATAAAAACTATTGACCATCTTCCTTGCAAAAATGTCTTCCATGGTATCCAAAAGCCAACCCAGTAGTGTCGACTCAAAGGACGAGAACATGATCGCCATCAACAGTTCCTCCGTCGATCAACAAGACCCGGAAACCCAAAACCCTGTCACAAGCCACCTCTACATAAAACACACGCACCCCGCCCAAACCCTGGACAAGGACGTGGTTCTTCGGCGCTTCCGTCAACGTAAGCGCCTTAACAAGGTGAAGGCCACTCTGAAAGCTCTGCTCGGCTCCCCGTTCTCGGAGAAACATGAACAGGTCTCGGTCCCGGTCCCGGAGAAGAAGTGGGTGGACGACGCCTTTGCTGCACCTTAGCAGCTGCTTGTAACTTATAAGCACCACTCTGATGTATATATGTACAGAGCAGTATGTATTTAAATAAATAAAGTAGTTAACTTATCTGGTGTATTGTATCATACGTTAGATAGTTATTTTGCTGTTTAATGGCGTTGAAATTATTCTTGTTTTCTTTTGTTAATGTTAATTAATAATTACTAATTAGTTTGAGTACAGTGGGTTTGAAGGCCCAATTGTGAACTTGTATACAGAGACATGTTGATTGGGCTTGTTTTGGGCCATGGTTGGCCTTGGCTTCCCCATCTACTCGACTCAGAACCAAAACTCTATCAACCAAAAAAAAAAAAAAAACAATAATAATAAAATTCACTTAACTCCCTCAAACGGTCAAATTATTATCCCAATGATAATTTACCCCCCAAATTATCAATTGTAACAATTTACCCCTCAAACTATTAAAACAATGATAATGTACTCCCAAATTTAACAAAATGACGAAAATATCTTTACTAAAATTTATTTTTTCAAGTTTTTAAGGGCATTTTTGTTTTATTAAAAATTCTACAGGAATAATTTTGTTATTTTGATAGGACTAGAGTATATTATCATTGTTTTGATAGTTTGAGAGTTCAAGATAAATTATCATTGGAGCAATAGTTTGAGACGCTTTGGCTCCAATAGTTTGAGACGCTTTGGGTAACGGTCGATTGTATCACAAGTTTTAGTTTGAAAGATGGTGACCAAAAAGCAGTGAGAAGTTACAGGATTTGCTTTATAAACATGTGAGTTGAAAGAATGAAATATTTGCCTTAAAGTGAGAATCTTCTTTTTTGACTAAGGAGACACCTCCTCCGACTGTTTAGTTTCCTGATTTATTTACAAAATAATAATAAAATTAACGTAGTTATCCATTTATTTCAACTATCTGACCTCCTTTGTGTGGAATAACATCAAGATTAGAACCAAATGGGGCCCGAGTGTGAGATAAACCAGCACTTATAAAAAAATAAAAATAAAAATTACTGATTCAATGGTTATTTTTACTGTCATGTCATCTAATTTTGTGACAGTTATACGAGAGTTTATTAAATATAAGTAATCTTATATTCAAGGATCATATATTTTATAAGAATGTGAATCGGGTGTAATGCGCTCAATGTATCATGTGAGAGAGTTAAGAATTGTGGGGGCACACATTTCATAAAGTAGTTTTTTTTATTAAGAGAGAGTCGTAAGAAATGAATTTTTCAATCGATATTTAAAAGGGTGATTGGACCACCTCTTAAGGCTTATGAGAGTTGGCTTACCATTCCTTGGTGGTGTCCAACTACTCCAAAAATCTTGAGTGATCCGACTATTTTTTTGGATGGTTGATTGAAGAAACTATTTCTTGTAATATTTTTTTAGCCTCGTGACCAAATATTAACTGTTCATTTAAATGAGCTGTCACACTTGTAAGAATTTCAAGTCACACCCTCACCCATATTTTAACTCATAAATAGAGAAATTGGATTGCATCCAAAAAAAAAAAAAAATCTAATATTTTTTTATGTTCACACCTAACATTCGCAAACAATCTTTCCTAAAAAAAAGATTTTTTAAAATTATGTTTTAAAAAACGATTTTTTTAAATGATAATTTTTTATTTTTTTTAAACGGAAATTTTTATTAAAAAAAATTATAAACAATTTTTTTTTTTTTTAAAAAAAAAAGTGAAAATTTTCAATTTTTGCTAAAACAGTCGATTTTTATTATTATTTTTTTTTAAAAAAAAAAATTGGCCACTCCTTGGATTTTTATTTTTATTTTTTAAGTTTTTTAGTTTTTTCTAGAAGTTTTAGCATTTGTTGTTTTTATTTTATTAACGGTAGTTTCGACATTGGGGGACATTGACAATATTTTGATAGTTTGGAGAGAACATTGTTACAATTAAAATTTTTAAAAAGATATTGTTAATTGTGTGGTAGTTTGAGTGAGTTAAGTAGACTTTATCCTTTAGTTTATTTGGAAGTGTCTCTAATCGATTGACCATATACCTTCAATAATTGATCATCAAATAAATAAATAAATATATATTGTGATTATACAAAAAAAATTGGTCCTTTCTTGTTGCCTAATTGTGCACGACTTGTTACAAAGACCTCAAAGATGAACGTTACCTACTTGTCCAATTTTTTTTTTTTTTTTAATCAAATGGATAATTAGATGAGTTTATATTATTTTTAATCCTTGTATTTTTGCAAGGTGATGGCTTTTTAAATTTTTTTTTTTTAAAAAAAAAACTTTTTTCATTCTCCCTTTTTCAAACAAATCAAAACACAATATATTTTAATATATATATATATGGAAAAATGCTAGGTACTCTTCTAGTGTTCTCTCAACTTTGATGTGACTTTTAAAATCAATTAAAAGTCAATAATGATAATCTCAAATCCAATAATGATTTTTTTTTTTTTTTTTTACTTGTTCGTACAAGAGGAAGTGTAGGGATTCGAATTAGTGATCTCCGCTTTATTAGGTGTGGTCACAGCTGATTAAACTACCTCTTGGGAACAAATTCAACAATGATTTTAAAAGTCATATCACAATTTAAAAGATACATGAAGAACACTAAAAACGCACATAGCATTTTTCACACACACATATATATATAATATATTAAACTTTTTCCATACTTGTTGCCTACGACTAGGAGAAGGGTTCCCTCGTCGAAGTGAATACATAAAGTTAATTAACGTCCCAATGCCGTGTGTCGTAATGCACCCATCAATATTCATTAATAATATTAGACTATCAAGTCCAACGATCACGGGAAATTTATTATATTGTTCAACGGGACAAAAAAACGTTCAGATCTGCCCCTACTATTAATTTCACAGTAATTTGTACTTGGAAACGAAAGGAAAATTTATTATAGTGTTCAACGGGACGAAAAAACGTTCAGATCTGCCCCTACAATTAATTTCACAGTAATTTGTACTTGAAAACGAAAGGAATATTTAATATATATATATATTTTGCCTAGCTAGGAAATAAATTAAAGAAAGGAAAAATTCTTGACTTATTACTAAATTTCTGGAATCATAAAATTCAAAACGTATATAGACTTTTATTTTTCTGTGTATTTAATTTGGAGGCCCCTTTCAACCATTCAGTGTCGTTTAGGATGTGCTTAATTTCGGTGCAAAAGATTGACAAACTTAATTTTTTGTATCGGAATTTTAAATAATTTTTATTTAATAGTTTTTCTTGGGCTTGGGGTCATAAAAATTAATCATCGTCTTTGACAATGAGCATTTGATTTAATATCAGAGCCTATATATAAATTGAATCCACAATGGAGGGGTGATCTGTGAAATTGAGAGGAGTGGAGTTATTTAGGCTCGTTTTTATTTTACTTTAATCTGACAAAAAACCACTTGCGGACCTTCTTCTTAATTAGTCACAAAAATAATGGAACTAGATGAGGGAATTTATGACAATGAAAAATGTTTGGGTAAATAATAGATTTTACCGTGATTTTATTTAGAAATTCATGTGATAGTCTACATTGGTGAACAATTAAGCAACAAAATTTGACGTATAAATTTATTTATTTAGTGGTTGATGTGGTAAGTACCATATATTTTTAAAAATAATGTAGGATGACAAAATAATAATATAAAAGAATAAGAGAATAACTTAAGTTCGGTCATGGCAAAAAGAGGGAGTTTTTTGCCAACCACTCACAAGTTGACACCTCACATAAAAGCAAAAAAATGCACACAAAAAAATTACACCATGCTGCAGTGGATTCTCACGCTTATTTCTTCTTCTTCCTTCCATTTCTTCTTCTCTCCCATTTCTCTCTTCCTGCCGACTTCTTCTTCTTCCTTCCATTTCTTCTTCTTTCCCATTTCATCCTTCCTGCCGACAGAGAATGTGGGTCTGGCCGTGACCCACGGCCAGCCTCTCCGGGTCACCCTCTAAGGGTTAATTTTCCCCTTCTAGGTTTTAGATTTAATCTAGAAACGATTTTTGTGGCATTAGAAACGATTTTTGTGGCATTAGGAACGATTTTTGGGGCATTAGAAACGATTTTTGGGCATTAAAATGGGTTTATAGGCTGGGTTTCGTGGGTTTTCCGGCGGTTGCAGCGGGCTGGGTGCCGTCGATGGTTGCAGCGGGCTGGGTGGCGTGGGTCGGTAATCTCTCACGGCAGATCGTCTCTCTCCGGTGTGCTACCGCCACCCAGTCCCCACCATCACTTCCCATGGCTCCGACGGTCGAGTTCTTCGTCGCTCCAGTTGGGGCCTTCTTCCTCCATTTTTTTTTTTTTAAGATTAATTAATATTTTAAATAAGAGGTTTGCTAGGGGTTCTCCCCATAGTGTTCTCCTGGCGTTCTCCTAGTCTTACATAGAACATGATTTAAGAAAAAATAAAATTGTAGTACCGTTTTTTTGACAACCGATTAATTTTTATGAGTTAATAGTTAGGTTCTAATGCTTTAAAACTTGTTTTTGAATTCAAAACTAAAATCTAAAGGTGAAAGGTTAACCCTTTAGGGATGATATCACTCAAAATGGATTTGATCATCCTAAATTTGGTGCTAATGCCTCAATTTTGGTGCTAATGCCTCACAAATTTGGTGCTAATGCCTTAAATTTGATGCTAATGCCTAAAAAAATCGGTGTGGAGGCCACTATAATTTTATTTTTTCTTAAATCATGTTTTATGTAAGACTGGGAGAACACCAGGAGAACCTATGGGGAGAACCCCTAGCATTTTCCATAAATAATAATAAGGTGTAGGTGTGTTTATTATAGAAGCTTAAGTTTAATAGGATTGGGTTATGTGGCAACTTCTTATTGGTGGCAAAAACACCCTCCTTTTTGCCACAACCGAACAGCAGCACCACTCAAAGAATAAAGGTCCATTTAAGTTTGCGAGTTCAAAAAGTACGATTTTAAAATATAAAATTTTTAAAAATACAATTAAGCGTTTAGTGTAGATCACAGTTTAACCTTTAAAATTTGTGCTTTCAAAAAAACACCTATTTACTTGTTATTTGAAAATGCAGAAAAATTTTCAAATCACAATTTTTAAAAGCACTCTGATCTAAATAATTTATTTTTTGTGATTTAATTTAAAATCGCACTTTTTATCTATGGAATGTAATGTCAAATGCACCCTAAATATTAAATGCAAAATTATTTTGTTTCATCACACGTCATTTTTTTTTCTTCGAATATCCCAAGCATTATTCAATTAAATAGAGTCAAAATTAAGGACTAAATATGATTATTTTTTTCCCTAGCATTGATTAAGATTAGTGAGATGGAATTGAAAGTCGGGTCATCATAAACTGGTCGTACAACTCATGAGTAATACTTACATAAAAAAAAAAGAAAAAAAGAAAAAAGAAAAAGGAAAACCTCATGAGTAATTATTAGCAAAGGCGAAGCACTATGGTAGTGGGCGGAAAACTACGGCCAAACGAAAGAAAAAGCCAAAATGATCTAGAAGGCCTTTATTCAGGAGCACTAAATTGGTCTAAGAGCTATCTCTTTATTTAAGGACGTTTAAGTCAATATCAAAAAAAAAAAAAAAAAAACAATAATAATGTGAGTTACCGTCACCCTGCTACGTTGTGGTTGTTTCATTTAGTAGAAACTTTTGTAGTTGGCGTTTGTTCTTTATCAATTGTCCATGTTCAGTTTTCGGCAATACTCTCATTGCAACAACTTCTTTAACCGTGGTTGTTTCTGGTACTGCTTGGGACTCCTAACTGAGTCCTTTTGCACCTAGATACAATTTTGTGCGGCCCTTAGAGAGGCCAAAACCTTTTTGGGACCATTGCCTATTGTTACCGACTTATCGTGTGTTTTTATATTTTTCTGTAATACCCCGGTTTCATATTGGGAAGATGAGAAGTAACTCACATAGAATGAGTGGTTTATAAAGATATTCATGGTGCTAAGTTCCACATTGCCTAGTTATTAAGTGAAACTAAGCTTTATAATAAATTATAAGAAAGCTTCAAATTGACTAGTCATTTTGGGCTAATAACGTAGATGCCAGCGCTTTTTTCTGGTCATTACAAGTGGCTCATGTGGTACTAGAGCATTGAATGATGTGACCCTGACGAAGACGTCAAGAATTTAAAAAAGAGAGTTTGTAATACACCTCTTAAATTCAAATTCAATAGTCAAGTATTAAATTTGTCCGATTAGATTTGTCCGCGGATTGATTTTATCAATAAAGTCTCAAATTGTTCAAATAAATTAAAACAAAAATGGGATTCACCGTTAACTTATTTTTAAATATTTGTCTGTCTTTAATATTCATATATTTTTTTTATATAAAAAAAAAAAAATCCCTAACGGTCATCCAATGAACTTTTGGTTTGAAATTGGAAAAAAAAAATGGAGAGAGAAAAGAAATTTTATTATTTTTATTATTTGGATGAGTGAACAGGTAATCACTATTTACTCACCAAATAAAAATGATCATTTTGCTGAAATTGTTGGAGAGCTTTTTTTTTTTTTTTTTTTTTAATATTAATTATATAGCTCAACAAATTAGCTAAAAGACCATTTTGATGATGAGTCTGTTGTGCCAATAGCAGCATTATTCATAAACAAAGGCATATATTTCGTTTCGTGAAACAACAGAAAAGTATGAAAAGGACAAAGAAAAAGTGTGAAGAGAAGTGTGAAAGACCAAACTAATATGGCCTCTCTCTCTCTCTCTCTCTCTCTCTCTCTCTCTCTCTCGTCATTGATAATTTGATAGACACCTTTCATGTTTATTCTTTTCCAAATCAAATATCAAACCACCACCGGCACCCGTTCATGAAATTTTCCTGTAGAACCCACAAGCGGGGTAAGTAACCCTCTTTCTTTCTCTGAATTCCACGCTCCACAGCCACCAAATTATTTCGTCTACTCTCATCCCACATAACCCCATTTTCTTTCTCCAATTCCATGACTACAGAATACCCAATTCTGGTATTCCTCGCACTCATCGGTGTCCTTCCGCTACTCGTCGCAGCCCGCGCCCAGTCCTGCAACCGATCATGCGGCTCCAAGACCCTCCCGCACCCCTTCGGCTTCTCCTCCGCCTGCGGGATCCGCCTTACCTGCACAAACAGCGCCATCTTCATCAGCGAGTTCCCTGTCCAATTCGTAAACCCCGACACCGTAACGCTCACCATCACCGCCAAGTGCAACCGCTCCTTTCAAACGCTCAGCAGCCTCTTCACCCACAACTACGCGCCCACGTCCCGAAACGCTATTCTCTTGCAGAACTGCTCCGAGGACATGCCGCCCTGCACGTTGCCGGCCAATATCGGCGTCCAGACCCAATTCGAGTCGAATGATTGCGAAGCCAATAACACCAGCACCAATAACATAAGTTGCTACATGGAGGGGAAAAAGCGTGCTTTCATCGACTATCACAACGTGACTAAGAGGAACTGCCGGCACTTTGTTTCGTCGATTTCGGCCGAATCGTTCAACGACTCGGCCTTGTCGCTGGAGGTTCAGGTGGTTGAGCTGGGGTGGTGGCTTCACGGAGGGTGTCAGTGTTCTGAGAGTGGCAATTGTACCCAACTTGTGTCCCCGAAGACTGGACAGCAAAGTTTTCGGTGCCGGTGCAATGAGGGATATGAAGGTGATGGATATCGGGCCGGCACGGGTTGCCGAAAAGGTCAGTTCCGGTTACTCGGAAATATTTGTTTTATTTTTAATGAATATTATTTTAATTGTTCGTTAGGGGATAAAGATAATGCCAGAGCATGATTTTTCATTATTGCAATAATTAGCTCCGGGAATTAAGGTCACAGCTTGCTTTAGTCAACAAGTGTGTAATCTGGATTTGACTTTTCCCTATGTTCCTCTTTGCACGATCTTCTTCAATTTAATTAATTTCAAGAATTAGAAGCTTAGAATACTGAAAATAATCTAAAAACATATATTAATTTAATAAACTAAATAAATAAAAAATTCCTTCAAACTAATTAAAAAATTGTTACGAATACTTTGCCTATGGTTCTTTTAGGAAAGTCATAAGGTTCATTTGACAAAATGGTTAGTGATTTATTTTTTTTACTTTTTTGGCTGCGAAGTGACATAAAGAAAATAATTATGAGTGTTTTGAATTTTTAAAATGTTCATTAATTTTTTTTGTTAGTTTACAGTAAAAATACGTTATTAAATGAGTCTATAAATCTTTTACAGCTTATTCACATGTGTCAAACATATAATTAAATTTCACTATTAATATATTTTTCGTTTCCGGGGTATTTTTGTTCTCACATTGAAACCTTCTAGATTTAAAAAATAAAAAATAAAAATGAAATGACTATAAATTTGGTTACTGAATAATTAAAGGAAATACGTAAAAATAATGGGGACTTCTTAGGGTGCCGTGATAAATCATGAGATGTCACTTTAGGCATAAAAAAAGTATGCGCTGCTGACCCCAGCATGACCCGAAAGTGGTCCATAACTTGTTGGATACTACTCAATTTCATCATTTCGGAATTCGGATTAGTCCAGTCAACCTAATCAAACTAGTCCCAAGGGGCCAATTTTCCATAATCATTTGGTCGACGACCCGACTCTTATTTTTCTTGTATGTCTTTTTTGTCTTGTACGACCAAGGGATAGGCATACTTGTCACGCAGAGAAGTGGGTAGTTTTACCTAATGCATCTCCTGATTGACTTTCGGTGTATTATCTCGAATTTTATAAAAATTTAAACAATTCACGAGAAAGAATTAGAGGTTCTAGGGTTCCCCTGTCTCAAACAGGTAGATCCCACGTCTTAAATTGTTCAAAAAAGTCGATTATGTAACCTTTTTTTTCTTCTTTAAATTGCCTAGATTTCAGAGCCCATAGACAGCCGTATAGATGTTTGAGACTCGGAGCATAGTGAGAGATGGTGAGGAAGGCTTATTTGTCAAACCGGAGACATGTATGGTTTGAAAGTGTTGATCAAACAAGGAATTAGTCGAGCTGAAAAAGGGTTGTGTTAGGTAGGGTTATTGTCAAACATGAAGAAAATCTGGTGCTTCTTCCAATCAGCAAAACCAGTGCGTTCAACAAATAATTCATTGAACGAAAAATAAATAATAATAATAAAAATATCAATGAGATATTCATGTTGAACCAAGACCAAGTGGGAATAAGTTTCTCGTTTAATTTAATAAAGAAATGTTGTATAAGAATGTTATGTTAAATTTATTGATTGAATTTATGATTTTTGCTACATTAACAGTTTCTTCGACGTGCAACGTGGAAAGGTACATGTCTGACAAATGTGGAGGAACAATTAGAGTGGCTACTTTAATTGGAGGTAATTGCTCTTTTCTTTAATTGAGGAACGGTTGCATAAGNCATTGAACGAAAAATAAATAATAATAATAATAAAAATATCAATGAGATATTCATGTTGAACCAAGACCAAGTGGGAATAAGTTTCTCGTTTAATTTAATAAAGAAATGTTGTATAAGAATGTTATGTTAAATTGATTGATTGAATTTATGATTTTTGCTACATTAACAGTTTCTTCGACGTGCAATGCGAAAAGGTACATGTCTGACAAATGTGGAGGAACAACTAGAGTGGCTACTTTAATTGGAGGTAACTGCTCTTTTCTTTAATTGAGGAACGGTTGCATAAGTTTTGCTGTTGAACTGTGTAATTTAGAGAGAAGTTAAAAGAAAGGAAGAGAAAATAATACACGAATAATTTACTTGGTCCGGCAATATTCTTACCTTCATAGGAGCCATTGGCGAATTGTTCACCACATAAAAATAAATAATAAATAATAATAAAAAATTACAACTTATATGCAGTGTCTCCACTTTGCTTCATCATCCATGTGGCTTTTATACTAGAGATCAATGGTACTTTCTCATTTCGAATATGAGCTACCGTCTCTAACATTTTCTTAATTTAGATTTGAAGGACATTTCTTGAAGTTAGATTTAAAGGATAATAGATGAGCAATACTACAAGTCCCTCTTGTATCTCTTTTGAATTATGTCAAAAATGATTTGGATATTAAAATCACCATTGGACTTGTGATTAATCATTATTGAATTTTGATCAAATGGTGATTTTAATAACCACATTATTTTTGGAGGGATTCAAGATGGATATAAGAGGGACTTTTAGAATTACTCATAGATGAGTGATTAATCTAGGCACTAAATTTTGCTAAGCAGAAAATGTTGCAAATTAAATATATTCTCACTTAATAAGTGAAACTCAACACGTAAAATTATTATTTATATGCGAGGTAAATAACAAAAACAATTTTCAAACTCAAAACATTTACTTTGATGTATATAATCATGTTAAATTCATTAATTATTTCAAAAACTTAAATTAAAAAAACATAAATATAATTATTTAATTTATATTCTAACACTAGGGAGGGAGTATGCTATTGCAGCGACAATATTTTCATTTTGATTACTATATATAGCTTGAGATTGGCCTTCAAACCAAAAATAAAAAGGAAAAAATTATGCATTTTGTATAAGCATATATACAATGAAAGATTGAATTTTCATCACCAATTCCGCATTCCTAAATGTTGAAATCTTTTATGTCAGGCGTTGTAACTGGAGCCGTTATAATGATCGTCGTGGGTCTAGTATGCTGTTGCATACGGCGACGCTCCAAATTGAAAGCCAGGCACAGTGCAAAACGCCGTCTAACTGAAGCTACCGGCAACTGCAGTATTCCAATCTACGACTACAAAGAAATCGAGAAAGCCACAAATAGCTTCTCTGATAAGCAAAGGCTGGGAACTGGAGCTTATGGAACTGTTTATGCAGGAAAACTCCACGGTAGTGACGATTGGGTTGCCATCAAAAGGATCAAGCATAGAGATACTGAGAGCATTGAGCAAGTCATGAATGAGATCAAGCTCCTTTCATCCGTCAGCCATCCGAATCTCGTCCGCCTCTTGGGTTGCTCAATCGAATATGGTGAGCAAATCCTGGTCTATGAGTTCATGCCCAATGGAACTTTATGTCAGCATTTACAGAGAGAGAGAGGAGATGGACTTCCCTGGCAAGTTCGCCTCACCATTGCTTCTGAAACAGCTCAGGCCATCGCCCATCTCCACTCGGCTATCAACCCTCCAATATACCATAGAGACATCAAATCAAGCAACATTCTCTTGGATTATGACTTCAAATCCAAAGTTGCAGATTTTGGTCTTTCTAGGCTTGGGATGACTGAAATATCCCACATTTCAACTGCTCCCCAAGGGACTCCAGGCTACCTTGATCCTCAGTACCACCAGTGTTTTCATCTGTCCGATAAAAGCGATGTTTATAGCTTTGGTGTGGTTCTTGTTGAGATCATTACAGCATTGAAAGTGGTGGACTTTTCTCGGCCTCAAGATGAGGTGAACTTGGCTGCTCTTGCCATTGAGCGGATAGGGAAGGGGCGCCTAGATGAGATTATAGACCCTTTCCTAGAGCCGCATAGCGATGCTTGGACTCTTTCTGCAGTGCATAAGGTGGCCGAGATGGCATTCAGATGCCTTGCATTTCACAGGGACATGAGGCCTTCAATGATGGAAGTGGCGGCAGAATTAGAAAGGATCAGGACTAGTAGATGGGAACTTTCAGAAGAAAAATATAGTACAGCTTCATCAGATGTATCTTCTTGCTCTTCTTCATCCAATCTAAGCGAAAAGCCTCTAAGCATGACGGTTAAGAAGACCGGATTGGAGAGCAGAGGGCTGCTTGTGCTGCCGGCCCCAGCCGGCAGCTTTAACTCAATGGAGATGGTGAGGAATAATTCACCAGTTTCAGTGCAGGACCCATGGTTAAGTGAACAGAGTTCACCTTCATCAAGCAGTTTGCTAAATAATGTAATTCAGTGATCTAAAAGTACTGATTTTCTTTGAGTGTTTAGATTAATCTTAAGCCTGTTAATACCACCAATATATAGTTTTCTAGTATTACAGTTTTGTCAGTTCCCAAATGGTTCATTATACACTTAACAGAAGTATATGCTTGTGGACAGTGCTTAAAAGAGTTACAAGTGCTGTTCTTGTTTTTCATTGTTGTTGTTTCAATGGTTGTTGCAAGGTAACGAGTATCTTAGAATCAATATTTATGATACCACAATAATTCACTACTTATTTAAACACTATTAATTAACGACATCATGGGAGCCTAGCAAAAACGATGGAGACAAACATTTAAAGCAAAACACGACGACGCCATTTGCCTCCATCTTCTTCTTCCTCGTCTGGCCAAAGTTACAAATAAGACCATTTTTTAGTTAGTTTAAGAATGTTTGATTTATGGATTCCTTCATTCTCACGCAATTTGAAAGAAGATAGATCAACTCGTCTTATCCTCGTAACAAGAATTCTCCAAACCCCCATACAACATTGATCATACAATGGAATTCTCAACCCCAAACTGCAAAAATAGTCTAAACAAGCTCTGAGATAGAGCTGAAACAATTCAATTAGACTCCTTTAACAATCTATCCTTACCCATATGAAGAATTCCCAATTCTTAGACCTTAAGCCTGACAAACCCCAGATTTCTTGTTCTTCCCAACCCACCACCAAACTCTGCGAAGTAGCCTAATTCTCAACAAACCCACAAACGATATTTTTTTTATAGGAAAATGACACCGTCAGTCATCGACACAGCATTGGTACCACCAAAGACTATCCCAGCCTCAACTTTAATCTCCAATTCTTCCCAGAACCCTAATCAACACCAACTCACGACGACAATCGCCCAAAGAAATACCAATTCCCTAACAAAACCCACCAACGATTACACCCGAAACCCACAAATTATCACCGACCCACAATTAATTTGCACAAATTAGCCCAAATCACACCAGTCCCACCATAATTAGTTTGAGTCAAATATTAACTTCAAGCAAAGGGGTTAATGATAAAAACTTGGACTGAGGCACCAAGATAATAATCAACAAAACCCGATTACGTGGAGACATATAACATTACTCATAATTCTATTTTATAAGCTTATCAAAATATATTTATTTATGAGATGAATGACAGTAACCACACTTTTATGTACCTTCTAATCACCGTCCATTAAATTCAGCACGTGCTAGAACTATACTTTTCACCTCAAATCATTAGACATTATTTTATTGGGTGGGCATAGGAGCTTACTACCTTTGCAGAAATGCACAAAAGGCACTGCCGCACTGTACTGCCGGTCTGCCATCTCCCGAGAGGCACGTGACTTTTTTAATAGAATTAACATCGATCGATAATGTCTCTGCACAGAACTCATTGGAACCGGTTAATTCAAAATTTAAAACAAAATTGCCTCAATTTAAATTGATAAGGACAGCTTTTTCTCAATATTACTACTTTTTAATTGGCCTAACTGTATCATGGAGAGTATTTCTTTGAAATGGAAAGGAGTCGGTTAAGCCTAAATTAGGGACACAATTGTCTCAATCTAAAATGAAGAGGACAATTTTGTCCCAACATTAATACTTTTTGGCCTAACTGATTATCTCCATTAATTAAAGTGGAATTCAGATTATCTTAATGAAATAGACATGATCCTAATTCAATAAAATGGAAAGAAGCTAGTTAAGTCAAAACTGGGGACAAAATTGTTTGGATAGTACTTTTTGGCAACAAAATGAAGAAGATCTTATTCCCATTGCAATTGAGAGAATCGTAATTCAAATTGGAATGAAATTAGGCCAAAAATTCATTTCAATGAAATAATAAAGAGGAGTAGATCGGTTAAGTCAAAATTGTCTCAATCTAAAATAATGAAGATCCTAATTTTAAATGAAGGGGACCAAAAAGTACTAATATTAGGACAAAATTGTCCTCATCCTTTTATATTAAGACAATTTTATCCTTAATTGTAACCGCCTTCTCTCTATTTCCTTGAAATAAATAAAATAAAGAGGATCCTAATTCTTGCTAAAAGCTTGCAACATTCTCCAAATATCAATTCAAAACATATACTTCTTTTTTTTTTTTTTTAGACATATCTATACAAGAAAAGGAGGAGAGGGGATTCAAACTAGTGACATCCACTTCATGAGGAGTGGTCCACAACCGATTAAGCTACCTCTTAAGGACATAACATATACTTCTTTTTAAAGGAAACATTGAATCTAATAATTTGCTTGTTACATAGAAATTTTGGTTGATTTTTTTTTTTTTTTTTTTTTTTCCAGGTAACATAGTATCTAACAATTTGCTGGTTATATAGAAATTTTGGTTGGAATTTTTTTTTTTTTTTTGAGAAAATGCTTGGAATTTTTTATTGCAAATCATTTACTTTACGAGCTGATGTTGGCAACAACACTATATGTATTGGCAATGAATCTAAAGATTACATATACAATCTAAGCAGGGGCGGAGGGAGGGAGGGTCGAGAGGGGCATATGCCCTCTCTCAACCCCAAAAAATTTCCTTACCCCCAGTAGATTTTTCTTGGATATCCTAATTCCCACCCTCAACCACTCACCAGAAGCATCCAAATTATAACTGGCAGCGGCAAAGACATATGATTTCCAAGATTTCAGTTTCTCTGTTTCAAACTATTTCAGAGATAGAAATTAAGTTACTCTTTAAAATCATGATGAAGACGATGTACAGTTGCAAATAATGCCCTTTTTAAACGTTAGTTTTTGTTATATGAAAAAACGCACCGTTTCAATTAAATCCATATGTTGCCTTTTTTTCTTTTTTTTTTCATTGACAAAACACTTTGCATTGAAATGCCAAATTCAGAGTTTTAAAACTCACCGTTTTAATTAGTCTTTTTGGGAAGCGTGAATAGTCTTGCTTAAAAAAATAAAAAGAAAGTCTTTTAACTCTTCACCGACATTATATATATATATATATATATATAAATATAAGTAAAATACTTAAATTGTGTAGTCTAGGTCACCAGTTGCAATTTAGCCAAAGTTCTCTTCTTATCAATTCTTTTTTCTTTTTCTTTTTTCTTAAGAGAAGAGGTGCATGTGTATTGAAAAAACTATCTAGAATTGAGCATTAAGTTAGCCTTTCTTTTTACAATTTCTTTTTCTAGAAAAATTAAAATTTCATGTAGTTAATCAAAATTTTTCATTGATTTATTTTTAAATAATAAAACTGTGTACGCTTTTATATTTAAATAGCTCAATATAAATTAATTTTTTTTATGAATACATAACAACATTTTATTATATGAAATATATAGTTGTAGTTAACTAAGATTATGTGATGGGAATCAACATGCATCATTAAAGGATCCATTGCATGTTCCAGTTGGGCCTATTACTAGAGCAAGATCCAAGATGATCAAAGAAGCAATTAGTGGGCTGATTCAAGAGATTTGGGCTGGTTCTAAAACGGAGCATTCAAACTTGGGCCCAAAGGAAGATGGAGTAATAAATTTAATCCAAGCTATTGATGGGGCTGATCTTGCTTAATTGAGTATAATTTCCTTAGCAATGGCGTGGATTAATGGCTGATTAGAAGGATTGACTGATTGATTGACATCCCTATTTCAGATCTTTCCAATTCCATATCAAATTAATTGGCTGATTGATATATCTATTGAAGACATTCCTTAGGTGATTTCTTTCTTGGAGGAGCTGCTAATTTAAGACAAAATCAGCCTTAATTTTAGGATTCTTTTATTTAGTCTTTTATTATTTTCCTTTAGTAATTTGTATTCCGTTCTCAACCATGCATTATAAATAGCATGGACTCATTGTAATGAAGG